>CM024762.1:34772905-34805842 GCA_014218235.1 Colocasia esculenta
AATGAATGTTCAAATTCTCACCAATGTTTTCATTTTCCTCAATAGTTGGTGAAGAATCCACAATGAAATCATCATCTTCATTATCTTGACTATCCCTGCAAGATTTAGAACCATGAGTTGAAAAGGAATTTTCATCAAAAATAATATGTGGAGACTCTTCAACAATTTTATTTTTGAGAGAGAATAAACTCTAAAAGCTCTTGACACTTCAGAATAGCCAAGAAGATGGCTTCCTGACTTTTAGCATCAAACTTGTAAAGATTTTCTTTATTGTTGTTATGAACAAAGCATTTACACCCAAAGACTTTGAAATAAATTACTGTTGGCTTTTTGTTTTTCAACAATTCATAGGGGGTTTTTCTGATTTTTGGTCTGATCAAAGCTCTATTAAAAATGTGATTTGCTGTGTTTACAGCTTCAGCCCAGAAGGATTTGGGCAAATTGCTTTCTAAGAGTATGGATCTAGCCATTTCCACAAGAGATCTATTCTTTCTTTCTACAACTCTATTTTGTTCTGGAGTTCTTGGTGAAGAGAACTTGTGAAAAATGTGAAGTTCAGCACATAAATCAGAAAAGATTTGCTTTCAAACTCACCCCCATGATCAGTCAAAATGTTTTTGATTTTATATGGAAAACTTGTTAAGTAGTGGTACAGAAATTCCTGAACTCAAGGCAAGCATCACTTTTGTGGGACAAAAAGTAACCCATGTAAATCTAGTAAAATCATCAATGATCACAAACCCATATCTTTTGCCACTAAGACATAGAATTCTGTTGGGTCAAAGAGGTCCATGTGAAGTAATTCTAGTGGCTTAGATGTGAGTACCTCATCGAATGTTTTAAAGATTTTTTGGTTGTTTTCCTTGGGCACAAATCACACAAACTTGATTTTCTACATTAGAAAGGATTCAGGAAGACCTTTAACCAAATTCAGCCTTAACAATTTATTTATTGTTCTGAAACTTGCATGGCTAAGTCTTTTGTGCCAAGTCCATGCAATTTCATTCTTATTTCCAACAAGACAAATGTTTTCAGAAATTTTTTTATCAAGGTTGATCATATAAACATTGTTTTCCCTCTTTCCAAAGAATTTTATTTTATCAGTTGATGAGTCAATTATCTTGCAAAAATCAGATTCAAACACAACTTTGTGACCTTTGTCACATAGTTGGCTAATGCTCAGCAAATTGTAATTTAAACCATCAACTAACAAAACATTATCAACTGAGTTTGAGGAAGATTGACCAACCTTTCCAGATCAAAAATTTTTTCCTTTATTTTTATCTCCAAAAGTAACAGAACCTCCCTCCTTCTCAATTAGGAATGAAAATTAGCTTTGTCTCCAGTCATGTGTCGTGAACACCCACTGTCAAGGAAGCACACATTTGAGTTGGGTGCACGACCTTCTTGCAAAAATAATCAGTGGAGAGAAGATTTTGGTACCCAAACATGTTGGGACCATCAGAATGTTTGAACATTGATATCAAATCTTTCGTAATCCAGATCTGACTGGTTTTGCTTCTATTAATTTCAGTGGTGTTTCTGCCTTTTTCAGTTTGTCCTTTCCTTTGGAATCAAGACACCAGTGTTCTTTTCTTATTAAGAAGGGGATTTGCATTTGGACATGAGTGTTCAATTGTGGAGGTCCAAACCAAGGATTTTGATGTACAATGAAAATTTGGATGTAGAATTGAGGATGGTACCAAAAAGGATTGAGATACCATTAGTTCCAAGAATTAGTCCAATCAGCTTGATGTGCTGTTTTGGAAGTCCAAGGTTCTCATGAATTGCTTCTTTTAAGTTTTTTTATTTTTCAGTTTTATTTGAATTTTTGGTTGATTGATTTGTGGTTTTTGAGGTTTACAGGTCGACCTGTCCTTAACTGGTGTCGACAAGAAGTTACAGATTCCACCTTTTTTGTGGACTTGTGTCGACCCGTTAGATGATTGTGTCGACCTGGTGGTTTCTCTTTGTTCTGGGTTTTTTAAATTTTACTGTGTTGCTTGACACTTGCTTGTTTCTGTGTTTTCAGGACTAGGACCTTTGACAAAATTTATCAAGGGAGCTTTTTCCTTATCTCACTAGATTTGTCTTTTTTTGATTTTTGTTGTTGAATCCTAGTCCATGTGATTCATCTCATTCTGGCTCCTAGCAAGGCCTCCAAATTGTCTTTACTTTTGTGAAGGTTCAATGACTTGTTCTTTTCTTTTAGCTGGTTTCTAAGGTTTTGATTTCATAGGATTTTGTGTTTTCTTTTTGTTCCAATTCCAGCTTTTTAGACAAATCTTTAAACTCATGAGTGGCCTTTTAGGATGCAAGCTTGAGCTCATCAATCATATTCAGAAGATTTTCTTTTTCCTCATGGAGCTCAGCTACTTCATCTTCCAATTCACAAATTCTTTTGTTTATTGATTGGTCAGGTAGAAATTTTCAATTTTCTTCTTCAGATGTTTGTTTTCTTTTCTTATTTCAGAATAATTTTCAACAAGCTCAGCATATGCATCTTGCCAATCATCAATTGAATAGTCTTCGAAAGAAGTACTTACCTTCCCATCTGAGCTGTTGCCATAAAGCAAATTTCCTACTGTCAGAACTTGAGGAATTTCTTCTTCTTTCTCACTTGAGTCTTCATCAGACCAAGTGGCGACCATTGCTTTTGTCTTCTTGAATTTGTGAATCTTCTGTTTTTCTCTTCTTGTTTCAGGACATTCTCCCTTCATATGTCCTGGCTTGTTGCACCTGTAACAAATGATAACTCATCAGATTTCTGATTTCTACTTGAATTATAGCATTAGAAAAGGAAGTGTTTTTTTCTTGAGGGGAATTTCTTTTCCCAGAGAGTTTTCCTTTCTATATTTAAGAATTTCTGAATTTCCTGGTCATGAGGGCAATCTCATCCTCATTGGACTCAAGTCATCAGAACTTGTTTCTCTTTATTCTTGTCTTTGTTATAGATGAAGCTTTGAGGGCTACTGGTTGGTTTGATTATGTGCTCTTCATTTCTTTCAGGTTTATTTCATAAGTCATTAAGGATCCTATCAATTCATCCAAAGAGATTTTGGACAAATCTTTAGAATCTTCGATGACTGTGGCCTTAGTGTGCCAAATTGAAGAGAGAGAGCACAAGATTTTCCTTACCAAATCAGCATTTGTATAATCCTTACCTAAAGCCTTCAGTCCATTCACATGATCATAAACTAGTAAACATTTCAGAAATAGTCTCATCAGATTTCATCATAAACAATTCATACTCAGAAACAAGAATGTTAGCTTTGGTTTCTTTTCCTTGAGATGTTCCCTCATAGAGCAGCTCAAGCTTATCCCACATCTCCTTGGCAGATTTGCACATGGAGATTCTTGAGTACTCCTTAGGGTGGACTGCACATTGGATCATATTCATAGCACTATAATTCAGGTAGCCCTTCTAATCTGTTCCCTGGTCCAGGTTTCTTCCTCTCCCTGGTTCTCATAGGGGCCTACCTCAATACTTTCCAGATTTCATAATTTTGGGCACTAAGAAAAACTTGCATTCTATTCTTCCAATAAGAATAGTCCGTCCCATTGAAGAAGGGTGGCCTATTATTGGAATGACCCTCAGCTATGAACCCTCTGGAATCCATTGAATCAAATAGATGGTGCAAAGAAGGAAACACTCAGCAAGCAAGCAAGCAAAACACACAGAACAAACAGAAAATACTCAGATCAGATCAGATCAGTTATGAACCGCGCTCTGATACCAATTGTAGGATCGAAAATAGGGTTGGACCAGATCTAGAAGGGGGGGGGGGGGGGTTGAATAGATCTAGGCCAGAAACTGCGGAAGCTTAGCCAATTTAAAAATTACTTTGAATTAGAGACAACTTAAGAATGAAATCTACAGATCTGATGAGTGATTGCGTGAGTTAGATGATTAGAGTGAGTGAACAAGTTGATTAGAAGTTAAATCGAAATATCCTATGCATTCATCTAGCACAAAGTGAATGAATCACAAACAAACCACTGCATAGAGATTTTTAGGTGGTTTGAAAATCACACCATGTGACTCCCACATCCACCCCTCACACTGTGAGGATCCACTAAACACTTGGATACACCACACCCACTGGAGCCTGACAACTCAACATACTGAGTTCTACAACTCACAGACCTCTAGAGCAAGACTACTCTAGAAACCTGAGCAAGAATACTCAACCACAACCTGAGTACATGACTCAAAAAACACTGAGCACAAAGGCTCAAAAATAACTTGCTAGAACAGAAACACAAGATTCAGATCCTCTAGCAATGATCTGATCTATCAAGAGTTCATTTAAGAGGCGGTGCAATAACTCATACACAATCTCAGAATGACTCAGAAGAAACAATCGGAGTTGAGGAATTGTATGAATAATCCTTGTTCTTCAAAGGTACTCCCTTGTAGAAGGTCGAATTGTGAAGAAGCTTGAACCCTTGAAGTCCCTGGCCGATGCTCTGCAACTTGTGCATTGGGATCTTCCTTGAAATCTTCACAATTGGATGCTTCTACTTGATCTACACCCTTGGAAGTGATCTCACTACTTCATCTTGGATCAATCTTCACTTCTTGTGCTTGGGATTTGGAAATTTGGTTGAAGAAGCACAAGGGGAGCAAGAACAAGGAGGAGAACTCTCTTTGCGCCAAAAGATTCTGGAAGGCTCTGAAGGTCCTCTTGTTGGTTGTATGGCCAATAGAAGAGTATTTATAGCCCAAAGTGTCCAAAGGTACCCTTGGGAGTCGAGGGCACACGATCCAAGGCCTATCCACAAATCCCTATAGTGCCACGTGTCCAGATGTGACTTTACGTCAAAAAGTTTTCGGAGTGTGTCGACCTACCCATGGGGTGTGTCGACACACTGTCATAGACTAGCAAAATAGCTTCTCTGGGAAGGGTCTCTAGTGTCGACACCACTTGATCTAGTGTCGACACACTGTAGAAAACTGCAAAACAAGCCTTCTGGGAGAGGCATCTAGTGTCGACACCATTTGGTCTAGTGTCGACACACTTTCCAGACCTATTGACAGGGTTCTCTGGGAGCTGGGTCTAGTGTCGACTACTACTGATCTTGTGTCGACAACACTTGACCATTTCTTCATCTTTTGCCTTAGGGCTTGGAGCATGGTGTCGACACCAGTATGGGGTGTGTCGACACTACCTTTGCAAGAATTGTGTGTCCCTGAGAAATAAACACATATTTCATTAGTCCAATGTATTATCATGAAAATAAATGATAAATGTGTTTAAAAACATGCTATTTGAATGTGGTCATTGCATGTGTGATGTATTTAACATGTTCCAATTATTGTGCATCAAATTTACAACTTGTCATCATCAAAATATAAGGAGAAATGTATAAAGTTCACACTCAACCCAACAGAAGCATGATGGCCATTTATTCATCTCTTTCATGTCATTGTCATTTTTTTTTCCAACATTTATACAACATCAATTATGTCTATCATTATCAAAAACATTTAAGCACATGTCATCATACACATGTAACCCAACATTCTCCCCCTTTTTGATGATGACAAAATTAGCAATTGATACATTGATGTTTCTCCCCTTTTGACAACATTCAAAAAGATAGTGAGTGCACACATGGATGGAAAAAGAAGCAAAGAGCTATGTTTTCATTGATGTAACTTGAAGGTACCAGTTACAAAAAGATAACCATACATGACTTGACAAAAGCAAAAGAAGGGAAAGGGGTAAGGAGTCGTGGGTTCCCTTGAAAGAGTTTCGGAAGGAGTTTGAAATGGAAGGGGCCCACAAAATCCGGCCAAAAAGCGCACCGGTTGGGCTTCTAAACCGCCTAGGTAGCCGGCTGTTGACAGGCGCCATGTAGCTGTCGACAGCTACAGAGCAAACTTGTGCTAGATGGAGATTTGCATAGAAATGGATGTGGAATGAGTGTCCAATGGGATTTTACTGTGGGAAACGGGTGTGTACTCATTATAAAATGTCATACCCACTAGTATTAGGACATAGCAAAGGTCTACAATGGTTAGGAAGTAATACCTTGGAATTCTAAGTTGCAGCATTGAGAAGACATCATACAAAATCTTATGAAAATAAGATAACCCCTTTGAATAAAGCCATGTAGAAAAACATATTTCTTAGTGGGTGATATTCAGTTGGTATTGAAAATAAGTTACATTAGCAATTCACAATAAAAACATATAGCCCTTGATTAAAAGCATGGAGGCTTCACTCTATTTCTCGCATTGAATTATTTCTTTGATCAGTTAATGGTAAAAAGTGGTAATTAGGATCACTTTCACCTTTTTCGTGAAGATGACATGTGGGATGCCCGTAGCCCAGTTACTCAGTGTGAGTGACCAACATACCATTGTACAGAGGGAATGAATTGACTTTTTGATGTGAAGACAGACATTTTTGATGCCCATGTCCCCGGTTACTCAGAAATACTCATCATTGCCTGCCTTTGTCCCATGTCATATAAGTTGATGAAATTTTGAGTTTAGAAAATAGGTAGCTTTTCCCTTTTTAAAAAATTTAAAATCAAGGTCAAAGGGTATTTAAGGTCACAAGCCAATGTAAAGCATTAAGTTCAATAACCTTCGTACTTATGAATCCATTAAGAAAATGATTATCCACAAGCGAGTCATTCAAGTGAGTTAGGTTAAAGCCGTTAGATTGTTCAATGTTTTCTTAATAACACAACCTAGACTCATACAAGAGTATCATTTCAAAATCATTGTGATTTAATCAAGTGTCGGGTACTATGTGAGTATGAAGATTGTAATGAATATTAATTTCCAATTTCCCCTTGCATCAAGATATGATCCTACTCATGAAGAATTGCCAAGAAATATTGATGTTTTCTCAATTGAAGGGCATCTGTTAACAACAAGAATGTGGTTGTCGACAGCTAGTGAGAAACAGAAAGAATTAGTATTCTGGAAAAGCCCATCTATCGACAGCTGAAGAAAGGGCTGTCGACAGCCACTGTTCACAGCGAAATGTGAATTGGTTTTTGGAAATGTGAATGTGGTTCTCGATGAGGGATCTGTCGACAACTGGTGGTCTGGCTGTCGACAGGTACTTGGTAAATGGGTTTTGAAGCTTTGAATTGAGTGAGATGAAGGCCAAGATTTTGAGAGATGATGAAACAACACGAATATGAAGGGTTTCTCTCAAGCATTTCACTCATCCTACCTTGACTTACTCCCCCACAGTGGTTGCATGAAACGACTCAACATTCAATCAATTCAAGAAATTCAAACAATGATGTACACATCCAGTAAGCATTTTCACAGAAAATTAGCATTCATAAAAATATGAGCACCAAACTTTCATCCTTTTCAGAGATAAATGAGCCAAAAAATGAAAGAAACTAACGACCCCATTTAAAGTTGATGATCTTATATGCAACTTGACTATGGATACTTGGCGGAGGATTTTCCTCACGCATAATTATAGTTTCCAAAAGTTGACTGGTTCTTCCACATCTCACCATTTGATATATCCATAGTCACTACAACAAAGATCATTTACTCCATAAGTGGGCATTGGTTTCATGAAATTTACACAAGCCCAATTCTCTTCTCAAGATGTGAATCTATCTTCAAATAGAGGTTTGGTGAAGATATCTGCCAATTGTTTTTCAGTAGGTATGAAGCTAAGCTCTAAGGTTTTGTTGGCTACCTCATCTCTCAAAAAGTGATGCCTTATTACAATGTGTTTGGTCCGTGAATGTTGAATTGGGTTTTTGGAAAGATTGATAGCACTAGTATTGTCACATAAGATAGGTGTGTATCCAATGTCAATGTTGTAGTCACACAACTAACATTTAATCCACAACACCTGAGCCACACAACTCCCTGCAGCAACATATTCTGCCTCTGCAGTGGAGAGTGCAACCGAGTGTTGCTTCTTAGATGCCCACGAAACCATGCAACCACCAAGAAATTGGAAATACCCACTAGTGCTTTTTCTGTCAATTTTACACCCAGCATAGTCAGCATCACAATATGAAATCAGTTCAAAACTACTACCTGCTGGATACCATAAGCCCAAATCATACGTACCTGAGAGATTTTTGAAAATCCTTTTAACTGCAACCAAATGGCTTTCCTTTTGGACTAGATTGGTATCTAGCACAAAGGCAGACATTGAATTGTTATCCGGCCTACTTGCAGTAAGGTAAAGAAGTGAGCCAATCATACCTCGGAATTGCTTTGCATCTACCGTTTTACCTTTCTCATCTTTTTCTAGTTTATGCTTGTGCTCATTGGTGTTGAGGCTGGCTTGGCTTGTTCAAACTGGAATCTTTTCAGTAGCTTCTATATATTTTTTCTTGATTGATGAAGAAGACATCTTCAGATTGTTTTACCTGACATTCTTGATTGTTGAAGGACCGGTGATCATGCTCTTGAGGAATTTGATCTTGGGGAGGGAGTTCTGAGGATCTTCTTTAGATCTGTCGACAGCCTCTCTGGGTCTTTCGACAGGATCTTGTCATGTGCTTTCAAGGATTGTTCCTTCATTTCATCATCAAACGTTGCGAGCAGTTGCGCTATTAGGTTTCTTTGACTCATCAAAATAACAGGTGGAGTTTCTTCCAAGTTCTGTTTTGTCATAAACACTCTATAAGCTCTAGAGTGTTCAGAATAGCCTAGAAAAATACCTGGATCACTTTTGGCTTCAAATTTATCTAAATTCACTTTATCATTATTATGAATAAAATCTTTGGAGCCAAATATTTTGAAGTACCAATCGTGGGTTTCTTACTTTCAAGATTTCATATTGGTTTTCTTCATTAACTGTCTACCATGGCTCGATTGAGGATGTAGCATGAAGTATTCATTGCTTCTGCCTAAAAGCTCCTTGTGAGTGGGTTTTCAACCAGAAGAAGAGTACGAGCCATTTCCACCAAGGTTCTATTCTTTCTTCCACAACTCCATTTGTTCGGAGTCCTTAGAGTGGAAAACTTGTGATCAATTCCTGGTTCTTGAAAATTTAGAGAATGAATTATTGGTCAAACTCTCCCCCATGATCAGTTCGGATTGAGCATTATTTGTGTGTGTTTCCATGCTCAATCTTATTGAAGAACTCTTCAAGGATATCAAGTGCTTCATTTTGTGGGTGAGAAATTTAACTCAAGTGAACCTAGAGAAATCATCTACAATGACAAACCCAAAACGTTGCCATTGAGACTGGTATTCTTGTGGGTTCAAATAGGTCCATGTGCAACAATTCATAAGGTTTGAAGTGATAATCAGAGCATTTTATTTGAAAGACTTTTAGGTTGTTTTCCCTATGCACATGCATCACAAAAACTTTCATTTTTATTGAACTGAATTTCAGGAAGTCCACTTACCAATTTCATCATCATGATCTTGTGCAAGAACATTGTACCTTGCATGACCTAGCCTACGATGCCACATGGGTATTCATCCTGTTTATTTGCTCAAGACACAAATTGTGTTTTTGGTTCATCTAAATCAACTAAATAGATGTTATTCACTCTTTTTCCAGAAAACTTGAGAGACTTCTTGTTTTCTTTATCAACAATTGACATGCATTCGATTCAAATATGACTTTATGACCTTTATCACAATGGCTAATGCTTAGAAGATTGTGATTAAGACATCAACTAGTAACACATTGTCTATAGAGTAGAGGCATACTACCAACCTACATGTGCCAATGATTTGACTCTTATGTTACCTCCAAAGACAACTTGTCCTCTCTCTTTTTCCACCGCAGACATAATTTATCTTTGTCACCCGTCATGTGCCTTGAGCAGCCACTGTCTAAGTACCATTTGTTTGATTTTCAGCTGCTAGGTATTCCTGCATGGATGGATCAGACAGAGGTTTTGGTACCCAAATTACTTGGGTCCCAAGTTTATTCATGCCAAAAAGCAAAGCTTTGGAATCTAAACTTGTTTGCATTCAGTTTGTACAAATTATTCCAGCATTGTTTTCAGTGTGGCCAAGTTTTTACAGACATTGCATGATGAAGTTTAACTCAAAACATTTCTTTGCTGACATGTTGAACTTGTGCATGCATCTTACCCTTTTGTTGCTTAATTGGCATTTTTTTTTTTCTGCAGATTTCCAGTTTGTCGACAGGGCTCTTTGGATCTGTCGACAGTTTTTCTTAGTGTGTTGAACAAATGAAGTCTTTGATTATGTTGTTGTTGCTTACCCTTAGCTTGAGTATTCTTGCTCTTGGGTGGAACTTGTTTACTTGTACTGGGACTACAATCAACAAAAGATGTGATAATTTTTCTCCAAGTTTCTTTTATTTTCTGGATGAAATCCAAGTCCATGCCTTGTCACATTTGTTTTAACACCCAAACAACATCAAGATTTTCTTTTCCTTTCATAAATCTTGAGAGATCATCAGATTTACCTTAGTTTCTTCTGAGCTTCTTCCAACTTTTTCTGAATCTCTTGATTTTCAAGTTGGAGAGTTTCAACTGATGTACTTAATACTTGTTTTTCCTTTTCATATTCTGTAATTTTTCTTTAATGCAATCCATTTCTTGATAGTGACCTTCCTATTCAATTTTCAGCAATTCAATTTATTTAGACATGATTGCAAGTTGTTCATCAGTGTTTGTGCTAGACACAAGTTGTGAGTTTCTTTTTCAGTGCTTTATTTTCAGACTTGAATTCACAAATTTTTTAAAGAGCAATGGTATGCCTCTTCCCATTCATCAACTGTATAGTTTTCAAAGGAAGAGTTTACCTCATTTGAGTCTTCACTCCTTGCCATTAAACACTGAATTTCTTCATCTCCAGAGCTTCCTTGAGCATTGTCATCTTCATCTTCATGACTCCAAGTCGTCATCATTGCCTTGGCTTTCTTGAAGGTGAATTTTTCCTTTTTCAGCTTCTTCTTGAGCTCTGGGCATTCACCTCTCATGTGCCTTGGTTTCTTGCACTCATAGCACACAATCATGTTAGATTTCTTGTTAGACTCAAACTTATTTGTGAAATCTTTCTTTGGAAAATTTGGTGTTACCTGAGCCTTTCTTTTTGAACCTGAGAATTTTTTGAATGTCTAGTGAGCATGGCCATCTCATCATCTCACTATCACTAGACGATTCAGATTCATCACTTTCCTGTTGTGCCTCTTTTCTTAGAACTTGAAGAACTTTTGTTAGAGGCTTTAAAGCAATGGATTCCTAGGAATTACCTCAGTTTCTTTTCTTTCAAATTTATTCATACGTCATCAGGGATCCAATTAGTTCATGCAATTTCATTGTGGAAATGTCTTTAGAATCCTCAATGACAGTGGCCTTAGTATGCCAAGAGGATGGAAGAGACCGAAGTATCTTCCTAACTAAGTCACTTTCTGAGTACTCATTTTTAAGTCCTTTCAACCCATTTATTATAAGCATGAATCTAGCAAACATATCCGAAATGGTTTCTTCATTTTTCATTTTAAACATCTCATATTCAGATACTAGCCTGCTTGCTTTGGTTTCCCGTACCTCAGACGTACCTTCGTAAATGAGCTCAAGTTTGTCCCACATTTCTTTTGATGAGTTACATGTGGAGACTCTTGAAAAGTTTTAGGATGCACAGCGTACTGCATCATGTTCAATGCGCTCCAATTCAAGGTACCTTTCCGAATATGTTCTCCAGTCTAGGTATCTTCGTAGCGGGCAACTCATATGCTCCCTTGCTGACGATTTTCCACAGCTCGTAGTCTTGAGCTCTCAGAAAAACCTACATACGATTTTTCCAATACGGATAGTCAGTAGTATCACAGAAGGGTGGCCTGGACATTGAGTGTCCTTCAGCCATAAACCCCTTGTTAGTTTCCATGAGATCGAATTCTCCAGATCTTGAGATCAAGCTATTAAAGCAGTAAATCGGAGAAACCTCGCTCTGATACCAATTGAAAGGATATGCAGAACTATCTTAAACAGTAATCTAGAGAGGGGTTGAATAGATTACTACGAATTAGAAACATATGGCCTTCTTTTGATCCAACACTGACTTATCAAAAACTTAAACAGATTTATATAGAATTTGAACTTTGATGTGTGTGCTTATTGTGAGTAGAACGAACAACAACCTATCTAGCATGTGAGTAATCAACGTGCCTACCAAACATCTATCGTGAAACGTTCAAACCATAGGACACGAAGATTTAAGGTGGTTCGAAGTACACAACTTGTGTATCCTATGTCCACCGTCCACACACATATGTAGAACAACTGCTTATGAGAGAGTTCAACTCTGCAACACACACAACACCACGTTGTCTGATGCAAACACGCAATGAGAACAACAAACCACATGTGGATCAAGCACAAGGATCGCTTGAACTACTACCATACACACAAAGATGTGAAAAATAGAAGAAGAGAAGAGTTCTGAGTTTTAGAAACAAATCCAGATGAAGAACTCTTCTTGGTGATCATCCAGAAGAATTCCAAGCTTCATGTAGATGATGCCCAGTAGATGGAGAAGCTTGAATTGTGGATGAATGGCTTCAACTCCGCTCGTGAGATGAATCTTCCACGAACAGGACGGAGGATTGAAGCAGAGCAGCATGGAGAAGCTTTCTCTTGGGTTTTTCTTAGGGTTTGGTATAGTGGCTTCTTGCTGCGAAAGTACCTCCATATGTTCTATATATATGGGTGTCCAAGTATGGAGAGACGTGCTAAAAGAAAATACCCTTATTTAGAACATATCCATATCTCGTATCTGACTTTTCTCTTCGTCTGTCGACAGACACTTTATATCTGTCGATAGCTACTACAGACTTCTGGTTTTCCAGAACCATGATCTTGCTGGAAAGGCCTTATCTGTCGACAGGCGATTTCTGTCTGTCGACGGCAGCATGTATCTGTCGACAGGTACCTTGCATCTGTCGACAGCTACTGCTCCATTTGAGCTTCCAGTAGCTTCTTTGTTCCTGGATGACCTATCTGTCGCCAGGGACCTTCATGGCTATCGACAGGTGATCACTTGAAGTCCTTTTTCTTGTTATTTTGCTCTTGTATTTGGATGCTGTCTTGTATTCATTCACACCTACATTGAAAAGGATTGTAAATGAGATACAATGAATATATAGGTGATCAATAGAAGCATGATGTCATTATATTCTCTTTCATGTCTTTGTCATTTTTATTTTCAACATTTATACAACATCAATTATGTCTCTCATCATCAAAAAATTTAAGCACATGTCATCATACACATTGTAACCCAACAGACTTCAACTTTTCCATACAATATCATCCTGGGAAAGCCAATTCTATGGTAGATGACTTGAGTAGGAAGCCGGTGGTGTCACTTGCCAACTTAATGGTTGGGGAGTGGTGATTGCTAGAGTAGTTTGCAAATATGGACTTGAAGATGGACGAAGAAAAATGACCAAGTATTGATTGCCAACATCAACATACAATCAGATCTTCTAAACGAAATTAAGAACAATAAGACAATGATCCTATCTTAGTGCGGATCAAGGAAGAGATTGACCAAAGGCCGGATATTTCCATAACCAAAAGTGGCAGACTAGTGTTTAGAGGAAGAACCTGTGTGCCGGATAACGAGGAACTCAAGAGGAAGCTAATGACGGAAGCTCACCGATCCAGGTATACAATTCATCCTAGAGCCACTAAGATGTATCAAGATGTGAAAAGAACTTATTGGTGGCCAAATATGAAAAGAGAGATAGCCTAATTTGTAGCACGCTATTTAACTTACCAGCAAGTGAAGGCAAGAACATCTTAGGCCAGCAGGCATGTTACAACCCTCAGACATACTCGAGTGGAAATGGGAGAGCATAGCATCGATTTCATTATGGGATTACCTAGAACCAGGGGAGGACTTGATGTGATATGGGTATCGTGGACCGATTAACTAAGTCGGCTCACTTCTTGCCTATAAAGAGTAAATGGTCCGTAAATGTGCTTGCTACTTGTACATTAAGAAGGTGGTTAGATTACATGGAGTCCCCTCATCCATTGTATCTGACAGAGATCCCCGATTCACATCCCATTTTGGCAGGAGTTGCAGATGACACTTGGCACCAGATTAAATTTCAGTACCGCCTTTCACCCCTAGATGGATGGCCAAACAGAAAGGACAAATCAAATTGTAGAGGATATGTTCCAAGCTTGCACACTCGACTTTGAAGGGTACTGGAGTGAACAGTTATCTCTGGTTGAATTTGCATAGAATAATAGTTATCAAGCAAGCATAAAGATGGCACCTTTTGAAGCATTGTATGGTAGAAGTTGCAAATCACCTGTGTGTGGGAAGAAGCATGAGAGAGACAATGGCTGGGACTAGAGTTAGTGTCAGACACCACTCAAAAAATCCAACTTATTCATGAGCGTTTGAAGGTAGCTCAGTCTAGACAGAAAAGCTATGCTGATAAGAGGAGAAGGGACTTAGAATTTCATGTTGGTAACCATGTGTTCTTGAAGGTTTTCACCTTCGCGTGGGATCCATAGGTTTGGAATTGAAGGAAAGTTGAATCCAAGATTTATCAGGCCTTCTTAAATCTTGAAAGGGTTGGAGAAGTAGCTTATTGACTAGTGTTACCTCCGCAACTGGCAACAATACACAATGCCTTTCATGTATCTATGCTGAGGAACTATGTCTACGATGCTGAGCATGTGATCAGGTTTGAGGGATTGGAACTGAGGAAGGATATGACTTACATTGAGAAACCTGTCAAGATTCTGAATCAAAAGGTACAACAACTGACGAACCGAGACATCCCATGGTAAAGGTTCAATGGAATAGTCGAGGAGTAGAGAAGCTACATGGGAACCGGAATCACAATAAGGCGAAACTACCCCGACATATTGGTAAGACTAATCTTGATTATGATCATATGAATTTGGGGACCAAATTCTTTTAAGCAGGGGAGGGTGTAGTAACCCGCTATTTAAATTCATTAAATAAAATTATTAGAAAATTTGAATAAAAAGGAGTAAATCAATAAATGCAATCCATTGGAGCTAATGGGCCAATAGATGGGAAACCAAAGGAAATAGTACTTAAAATTCGTATTGACCAAATACTCGTGGATGAAATGGATCATTTAAGCTTAAATAAGAGTTAACTGGGCTTTTAATTAAGACCTAAACCTAAGCCCAATATGAGACCACGAAATTGCTCTCTATGACTTTCTAATTAAGGTTGGACTAAGAAGAAATAGCATTAGAGGAAGTTCTAGTCATGATAGGATTGTTACCATGGGTTTGGAAACACCAAAACTCAGAAACAAGCAAACGTAGCCATATAAAACCATCATGAGGCTCCCAAGGCTGACCTTAGTAAGATCTATTCGTTGCTATATGTGGGAAGGACGCCAAGGAGCAAGGAGGATGAATCTAGGGCTTGGATTCGTAAAGAGCACCTTCCCCAACCCAATGCATCGACCCAGGATAACCAAGGACTTCTTAGCATTCAAAGGTACGTGTTCTCGGGCTTAATCTAAACATTGCACAAACCAAAGGAAAGAGCATCGAGTATAGTTTCATATGCATGCGTTGTCCCTATTTATTATAAACCATATGAGTGTGGTTAAGCATTTTCCAAGAGTCGCACATTTTAAGGCTTTAGGTGTCTTACTGTGTTTCACGTGAACCGAGGCCAAATTGGGTCAAACCTGAACCATGGTTCTCTTCTACTTGTTGTCCTCAACACTTTTCATGTTCAGAGTTTTGTCTAAGGATCGCCATATTTCAAGTTATAAGTCTATCAGGAAGGTTGTAGCATTTTCTATAGGTTTCGGGCCAGATCCAAGAACGCGACCCTCTATGAACGCGACGTACATGTACGTCGTGATTCTATGTCAATGAGTCGATGTCTGTACCAATTGCCTTAATTGCGCCCATCGTGACCGACGCGTTTCTGTGTCCACATCGATTCTGACAGTAATCAATCCTACATCAATTCTGGTTGTAATCATTCCCACATTGATTCTGGATGCAATTTTCCCCACATCGACTCTGTCAGTAATCATTCCTACATCAACTCTGTCAGTAATCATTCCCACATCGACTCTGCTAGTAATCGTTCCCACATCGATTCTGACAATAATCGATCCCACATCGATTCCGTTATACATCGATTCTGGCTGTAATTGTTCCCACATCGATTCTGGATGCAATCGTCCCCACATCGACTTCAGTAATACGTTCTCACATCGACTCTATCAGTAATCGTTCCCACATCGATTCTGACAGTAATGGATCTCACATCGATTCTGGTTATACATCAATTCTGGTGTATCGTTCCCACATCGATTCTAGTAGTAGTCGTTCCAACATCGATTCGTGTTTCTGTGTCGATGAGTCGATGATGTATCGATTACCTTAAATGCGTCCATCGTGACCGTCGCGTTTCTGTGCCGATGGCCATGAACACGTAAGTGTAAACTGTCGCATCTTTGTTCCGAATCGATTATTCACATCGACTATCTCTAACCGTGACCGTTAGGTCCGTCGCGATTTAGTCACTTTGCACAGAGTTGTTTTAACTGTGTTCGGTCTTCTGAAGTGCGCCGACTAAACCCGTCGCGATTCAAAGGCCAACCCGAGACTGTTTTCTTTAGTTAGACAGTCAAACATGTATATGTCTTGGTCGGTGATCATACTGCTTAGTTGTGCATTGGCCTAAAAGTGATCAACCCACTAGAAAAACCATAATAACATAAATATGATTCTAATCCTTCATATAAAGTGAGTGATCTTACTTTCATTTGATTATCATCTTGTCCTTGTGATCTAACTTGATAAGAAATTTGTCATACCATAAGCTGTGCTATGAATCTGTGAAGGAAACATGCTATAAATGGACTTTCTTAGTTTAAAGGTTTCCTTATATGATACTTGCTATGGCTTTCCGGATGTGGATTTTCCTTATCAGTTATTTATCTATACTCTTGTCAAGACATTAAATTTTATGAAGATTAAAACAAGTTGTTTTGCTATCTAATTGATCTCTCGAGCTATTGTCCTGTCTTGAACTCCATGAATGATCATGTCCTTGTTACTATAAGCTAGTTCTTGGAAATCGGTGGCCATAATATGTATATGTTTGATCGGCACAACGTGGGACATCGGTCCATTTGACTAATGCCTGTGGAAAGGGGCCTGTCTGGTCCTGGGGAGGAGCACCCCAACGTACTTATTAACCTCAGGAGTATGGACTTGTGGTGCATGGCATGGCACTAGAATGTGTGCAAGATTTATGTGAACGTGCCTTCATTTGATATGATACATTTGACCATGACATATAAAATGTATTATTTGTGTGAATATGGCCAATTCTTGTTTATGTGATATGATCTCATTCTTGAATTTCTTATCCAATGCATATGAAAGTCAGTAATTGATTTGCTATGACGTTTGTGGATAATTCTACTCTATTCAGCACTTAACTTGTTAGTAATGCCATGCATGTCTAGCGTCATGTTCTTGTAGGGATTCTACTTATTTAAATGTAATCACGTATATCATTGCCCGCACATTGAGATATAAATCCTATTGGGCTAGTTTGCTCACCCTGTCATCCTAAACATTTCAGGTAGTGATGAGGAGCACATGGCCTTGATGGGAATGGGTATTGAGTGGAGAGCACCCTATCGTTTTGAAGATATAGATGTCTGAGTAGTATTTGTCACATCCCGAGAATTACGCAGCGGATATTAATTCGGATAATTCGAGTCGATATTCTGAGACATGAATAGTCGGCAAAATAAGCCTCTAGCTAGCACTCACTAAATGTGTAACAACACATCATCATAATAGGGCCCAAACAATGAACTCAATTAAAAATGTATTCAATTCTCAACTCATTGTATTAAAAATGGAAACTAATACAACTCTTTACTATTAGATAACATGACTAGACTCAATAAAAGGAAAGTACATTTATTCTTCACTTCCTACTACATTGTTCTAACACTCAAAGCAAACAACTATAACTAGAACACATAGTTGGAGCACTCATCACTCGGATGCATTCCCATCCTTGACTTGCTCCACTTCTTGAATTTCATAATCACCTAGAATGGTTAAAGTAGGGAATGAACAAACTAGCCTAGTACGATTTATATCTCAATGTGCGGGCAATGATATAAGTGATTAACAATTTAGAGCTAGGTAAGCACGATGATTGTCATGATATGCATGTACGAATAAAACTCATTAAAACATAATACATGAACAAGCTAGATAGAGTGATCATGATAGAGCAAGATCTAGAACGATATAACGAGCAAGAGATTATCAATAATGAGGCATGTAACAAGCACGCAAGATATCATTTTAATGTAATAAATGCAGGATGGCCATATCACGCAAGCAAGCAAGCACGAGCACGAGCACAAGCACGATCATGTAACACTAATCAAGCATGAAGACACTAATGTACACCAAGGGAGATCCACCTTGAAGTGCACACTAGGACACGTATATGGTTATTGTATCTAGCATTCAACACGCAAGTACTCCCAGCGCAGATGCAATGCCAGTAAGTAATCATTATACCGCATGGTTAATAGTATATTTATGACTCTCATCATTGGGGCTAGAATGGAGCCCTTGGACACTCGCCAGCCCGATCAGCATCTCATTTCAATTTAAATGTAGATACCCACAGTCATTAATAATGGCCAATGAGAGTTTCAAGATGTGCGCATGTGTAATGTCATGTTCATGATGATGATGAAATAAGTAATAAATAAAGTGAACATGATTTCATGATACAATAGTCAAGAGATAAATTTGGCAGCATAACGGCTCAATTTATACTTTAGTTCAATCTTTACATTAATGGTTTAAGTCTAGATTATAAATCACACTCACGAGAACAAGATGAGAAAGAAAGTGCACGCTATCTCAAGGGAACTTCAATGGTACAACCAACTCGGTCTCCATGAGGGAATCCACGGAGTACGGAGATTTACGGAGGTCTTAGAGAAAAGGTCGCCAGTCTACCGATACGGAATGACCGATAGAGAGCTTCCAAATCCCGAAGAAAGGGCTGCCTAGATGTGCAAGTGTGTAGTGAACTCGTATCTCAATCCACAATCCACCGGTTTCAAACTTGCGGAAAGCACTTAACCATGATAACATGAGATGAAACTATGCACTTTAACTAAAAATATTTGTAATATTTTAAGAAAAAAATTATCATTTTAATAAGGTAGAACAATAAGAGGAGTAATCACTAGTTGCATGAATGGTCACATCGTTAAGAGAGCAATTAGAATGACATTTGTGTAATTATAGCTTTTAAATGGGTTAATTACTTTTAGGCCATTAAACAGTCCTCATGAAATGATCAGAACCAAGACATGCAAATCATACACTTGATACCATGCAAAACAGTCCTCGAGTAAGCCTAGAAATACGCATCCTACATAGTGGACGCACTTCATAACACAGTGCACAGTCAAAACTGGTGAAACTGTGAAGAAGGTAAATCACGTCGGTCTACCTGGCCGCCATTTGATGTGAAACACATCGAGGTAACCTGACACATTCATGGAAAATCTTTAAATATGGCAATAGGCGGGAAAGCCGCCTGAATCACGTCGGGGGATCCCGCTGCGGTTCATACAGGCACATACTCCTATGCGACGCGCAGTCTTACATGGGTCGTTGACTAGTCAGCGCGAGATTTACGTCGTGTCTTGCGGACGCCTTTTGTTGAATCCCGTCGGCCAAGGTCGACGCGATACCAGGCGCTGGATTGTGTCACCTGGACCAGTCGTGGTTCAAATGTCAAACCCGAAAAATGCCAGGAAACAGGTGCTCGATCCATGCAATGCTTATATCTTGTTAACTAGGGCTCTTGGGACAAAAGTGTCAACATGAAAGTTGTTGGGAACATGGAATAGAAGAGAACTATGATTTTTAAATAATTAAAATGATTCAGGATGCCTGATAAATTGACATGAACGTAAAAAGTCCATAACATGCACGACTTTGGCAAAAGAAAAACATACCTTTTAGGTTGAAGAAATCACATTTTTCTAGAGAATGCGTGTTTAGACCACTTGCCGGAGAACGCTTACTGCACCCGATCTACTGAATGAAAAATAGTGAACCGGGGGATTAGGAACTAGACTCGACCCTCTTTCCAGGGGTAAAAGACTTGCATGATGTGGTTTAGGTTTGGCCTACCTTTGGTCGACTCCAAGTTGACTGTTTGCACAGGTCGAAGCAGACGCAATGGGGAAGAAGAAGGGCTTGGTGTGCTCGATCTCCTGCTCCCCAGCCGCCAAGAACTTCTCCACATGACCCCAGCAACATGTAAAACTCGTCCCCTAGGGTTTGGTGGAGAGTATTTATGCATCTATGGCTTTTGGAAGTCATATTGCAACAAGGAAGGAAGAGTTGTGGTTTTAGCATGCCCCCTTCCATGTTTTGAAGATCTCTTCCCCATTGGAGTGTCTTGGCCATCAAGCAATCTCCAAGGACGGCTAGGCACAAATTTGGGTTGCCAAGAGAGCATAATTGCATCCAATTTTTACCCTAATTACCTCCTTCCATTTTCAGCTCAATTAGGGTTGCGAATTTATGGGTATTTTTCATGCTCCATTTGATTTTTGGACCAAAAGTGATTCATTGGCCCAATATCCATCATGGGTCATCAATATATGATGTTGGAAGTCTCTCCAACATTTTTATTTAATTTATGGTCGTGTCGTACTTCCGTGTTCACGATTTTTCGACTTGTTTCCTAATTTGGATAACCGGTCACCGTGTGACGTACACTTAGTCAATCAGATTTTTCGTTGCTTGAATTTCTTCGTGGACAACTTGGGAAAAACATTGGGGTTGATATAATTTTTACAGAATTTTTCGATGTGTTCTTGCACATACAATAATGGTACGTATGTTTAACCATTTCGATAATGCAAAAAATATTTATTTCTATTATTTACAATTTTAAATTACTAAAATTTTCGGGGTGCTACAACATTTGTAATAATGATACATTTTATGGATGTTATTTGTAAAGTTGAATATTGGGCCTATGGTTGGCTCTACGTTTATGGATGTAGTTGATGTTATCATTTGAGTTTGAAAGAAGTTACTTTAGGTGATGTCACATCCAAATTATCTGCTCTATTTATTATTCGAATATAACTACGCGTTCTGAATTTCCTTGTCGGGGCATGACAGCTACGCACAGCTATCGTCCCACTTCCTTGTAGGACACTAACACTCATCCTAAAGTAGGAGAAAGTGCATGGCTTCGGTCTACCAAGTCTAATCTCCTCGGCTCTCTAGATCATTGGTGATGAACCTCTTATCTCTAATTATTTTTGATTTTGGTGATAAGAAAAATTCTAAAAGTGTGTGTTTAAGGATTCCCATTATAAGTATGCTAAAAACATCAAACTCATACAATTCATAAAAAAGGTTCTTAGTCCATTCAAACTATGGTTTTAAGTACACATCAATTATAAAACACTATCACACTTATTACTGACTAACTTTTATGCCGGTCATAGACCAAGTGTTATTCCGATCAGTAATATTCTTCATGTTCTAATTAGCTTTATAACATTGTTTCCAGATATAGTAGAAGTTTTATTCGATTAGTGATATACTTCATGTTTGATTAGTTTTATAACACTTGCTCCGATACGGTTGAACCTATACCGATTAGTGAAACTCTATCGACTGTGACTTAGCGCTTAAACATTACTGAACAAACTTTTTGATAATTGATAATTTTCACTCCTATAGATTTTTGTTAGGTCTCTCTTCAATTATTGAAGGACTAACGATTATAGAAGAAAGTCTTTCCGATTATAATACATCTTATTGATTAGTCTATGTTATAACGATTAGTGTTTTAGTGTGACTCCAATTAGGGAATATTTTATTACATCAATTACTTTAGATATTCGTTGCGATTATTGACTAGATATATATTTCAATTACTATGCAACAATGATTCTTATGGGCTTGTGATTAATGAATCACATCATGTTCATTGATTTTATATTAATATCATTTCGATTAGTGTTATTCAGACTTTGATTAGTGATCAACATGTCTATCCTTGGTTCGTACAATAATTAAAGAAGTCTTCACACATATATCATATTGATTAGCTGCTACTTGAATAAAAGTAAATGTTGCTTAAATTAAATTTTGTTACTTGGATCATGATTTAAATATAGCATGGAGTGCATTTCATATTCTATATGCTAAGCTTATATAATTGTTATTCAAAAATTTTCCACTTACTTGAAAAGCATTTTGGGCCTGCAAAAATAGTAACCTTTTGTAATACATAAAATGAAGATCATTTATACTTTCTATTAATGATGTTGTAGAAATGTGAATTTTGACACCACTGTGAACAAATCCCATGTTACCCATAATAGCACAAGTGGCCCTCTTTGTTACCTTTTGAGACTCTATTTCCCCATCATTTAGGGTCACCCCATTTTTCGGGCTATTTTCCCTTTATTTTTCATGGCTTGCTGCAGATTTTGGACAACTTATATTAATCGCATTAGAACATTGGATGCCATTATCTCCTCATTTTCACGTCGGTTTTGTCAGATGCCATTTCCTTAGTGTCACGCCTAGTTTGCCGGCCACCATTTCCAAGAATCTGTCACATCCATATTTTGATAGATCTTTCATATTCGCGTGCGCCCTATGCGACGGGATTTAGGTTGCCATTTCCAAATAATTCCTTTTTCCACTATGACAACCTTCAATCTAACATTTTTTGGAAATTCCCAAATCGCGTCGCATTGTGCGGACGCGATTTAGCCTTCAATCCTGTTAGAATCATGGTTTGCCGTATCGCATTCTCCGTGGTACGGTATGGTACCGTACCATACCGTTGAGATACGGTAGGAAATGCCTTGTTTAATTTTTTATTTTTTATAGTTTTGTGACTTGATGAATATTTAAAATGTGCAAACTTCAAAGAATATGAGCAAAAGATAAGAACATCACATAGAGTGGTTGAAAAATATAAAAAAATATATATTTAGTCATTTAAGTCAACCCACACCAATCATTTAGTGTTCATCTAACATTACATACAAATATGTTAAAATCATGACACAATATTTAGTGTTCATCTAATATTGAGGATACAATCATGAACTCTTACAAGCCAAATATAGTACTCATATCATCGTCCTCACGTTCCTCATCTTTTTTTGAAAGGTTCAACCTTCTTTTCCAACTCTTCCCTTGCCATATGCATGAAAAACAATATAACACCATCTTCCTTACATGTAAATAAGAACATTTAACAAGTTCTTACGTAATCCTCCTCTCATGCTGAGCATGTATGTTTAGAAAACCCTCGTAGTAGGGGATATATAACTTCCAACTCCGAACAACCTTACATTATTGTGCTCTCCAAAAGCACAAATAATCAGCGTATGGCATGTAATTTTTATATAAGTCTTGATATATACATTGATACCACCACGTGAAGAGACCCCTGGAGGCTCTGCTCACCAAGCCCTATCTCCCCAAGCCAGAGGAGAAGCCATTCTCAATGTTGTACCCTTTCTCTCTCCCCTTTCTTTCTCATATCCTCCAGAACTATCAAGATATTACTCCTTCTACAGTCTGAAAAGGGGATGATCTGCTCACGAGGTCTTCATCAAAGTTGTTCTACTCTTCTTAAGCTTCGTCCTTGAAGTGAAATCACCTTGATTGGTGGTTTACGTCCAAGTTATAGCGATTATTCTTCACATTCTCTCTCATATCATGATCTATACATTTGAGGCTTCTTCATGAAAGTTGTTCCCCATGACTTCCTCTACGAACTCCAACTGGAATCACTTCAAATAAATGTCTGTGCTAAAGATACAGTGGATTATTCTCGACTTCTCTCTCATATCGTGATCCAAAATAGTAGTGAGTGCGGCCTCTCTACAGCCAGATTGAGGGTGATCCAGTCTTGGGCTCTTCATGAAAGTTGTTCTTGACATGCTCATCTAAGCACACCGAATAGGAACACATTGATCCGATCATTGTGCTTTGAGCTATCATTTTTTTATTCTTTTCCTATTTTCTGCATGCATGGCACATATGTGTGCCCTCTCTCTCATCTCCTTGCTCTAAACATATTCATACATCGCACAAACTCCTAATCTCTTGAAAATATCTTGTGGTGATCACACATGTTCATATTTCCATATCTCTTCGTGATACTAATATATATTACCTCCGTGTCGGAGGGGTCGCATTTTCGTGACTACAAGTGCCACCTCCACTACCACCACTACCACTAACTCCCATGTGATCAATATATAATAGTATGATATGACGAACGTACTCCATTTCGATCACACTAAGAATCTGAAAATATAAACAAAACTGTAACATCTTAAAAATTATAATGAAATATTAGTATGACACTAAAAAAATTAAAGAGATAATAAACTATACATAAGTCATGACCA
The DNA here is from genome assembly GCA_014218235.1 of Colocasia esculenta. Lineage (NCBI taxonomy): Eukaryota > Viridiplantae > Streptophyta > Magnoliopsida > Alismatales > Araceae > Colocasia > Colocasia esculenta. The sequence continues at coordinate 34,797,349 of CM024762.1, forward strand.
CTTAAAAAATATATATATATATATATTATTTATTTTTTAATTTTAGAATATTTTATATTATTAACATAATTCTAGTATTATCTTTGATTGTGCGCACTTCGACGGGACGACATTTAGTTCTAAATAAAGTCAAATTTGATGTCATCATAATTACCATAAAAATTACTAATTCTAAAAATATAAATATCAGAAATTATTGATGCATATATGTTGAGATTAAGTCGACCTAATGATTTTTGGGACAATTTTAATTGACAAAAAATAATTTAGAAAATTAATTAAAATTACTATAATTTGTATCGTCTCTTAATTAACTTATGTTTGAAATTTTATCTCAGTTAGACACTATTTAGATCCCTTAGATGTTGAGATTAAGTCGATCTAACGAGTTTTGGGACAATTGTTACTTGACGAAAAATTATTTTAAAAAATTAAACTAAAATAACTATATTTTATATCATCTCTTAATTAGCTTATGTTTGAAATTTCATCTCAATTAGACACCATGTAAACCCCTTAAATGTACCGGATGTGAGAGGAGAAGGGATAAAAAAAACTGATCCAAATGTCTTGCCGCGGACCGTACCGATCCACGGCGTGCCGTTGCAGCACGCGTGGGTCAGTGCCATGATCGGATGAGCCACATTGTACGATTCGAATCCATTTATACTTGGAAATCATTGTCACAATGGGTCTGTCTGACGTGATTGGCATTGCTATTTTCTGTCATTTCATTTTTATTTGTCAATTCATTGTCGCATCGGGTCGGCCGAACATGATTCCAATGTCACAATGGGTTAACCAGACGTAATTCTCCCTTCCTATATTTGACAATTTCCGGAATATTTGGATATCCATAATAGCACCCGTTTGGTTGGATTCGTTCATCTTATTCACAGCCTCTGTCTCCGACGTGATTTTTGATAAGTTGTCCACCTCAGACTTCGTGCCCCAGAACACTATAAATACACCCCATGGGCTGAGGTCCTCAGGTTTAGCACCCCACATCCAATGAGATGAGAGAGCCAGTTTCGAGGCGAAACCCTACCCGATTCTCGACTCGCGCATTGAAGCGTATCTTCTCTTCTCCATAGGATCTAAAGCAGTCGAAGTTGCAGCACCACTGGCGTGTCTTCTAATACCCCTCTAGCAAACATCTTCATGGGCATCAAGCATTGGCGAAGCACCTTCTTCTCTCTCCTTTTTCATTGTTTATCTTTTAATTCTTCCACCAAGCTCCTAATGTTGACCACCTCCTCCATAACCCCCATCGTGAGCTCTTCTTTCTTTATCTCCCTTTTAACCAAATTTCACACATAATTTTTTACACTATATGCATGCACCACACCTAATTTTTTAAAGGGGTTTAAAAGCCAACCACACACAAAAGGTGTCTTCTTCACTTTTCATGTTTAATTCATATTTTGAGAATTGTTTCTACACACACATCAGCTAATCCATACTCTCTACCTTTTTGTGTTTTATCTTAGGGTAATCATCAAGGAGAAGTCTTCTACCACGACTGACAATGCTTGTAGATGGAGAAGTGAACATACACATCTCCCGCCATCAATCTCCAGCTCTAAAAAAAGTATTCTAGGTGATCAATCTCCTTTATTGCACTTCTGAAATAACATTCATTATTTATTTTTATACTTCTTCGGTACCCACGTGTACCTGGCAATCACATTCCATCCAAGGAGTTGTGTTCCACTTCTTTATCTATTTATTTCATCTCCTTTATTTTGTCTATTTTCATTGTGAACACTTCTAATTCTTTAGAATGAAATTAGCATAATCTACAGATGTTACCATGAAGTTTATCTCTATACATGGCACATTCGGCTAATGCTTTAATTGAAGATAGAATGGGCTTACCTATTATAGCAAGTATCGCCCGCAGAAAATTGGGTACTTGGTAGTTGAGAAAAAAAGTTGACTGACAATATCATCTTGTTTTCTCTCTCTGTAATCCTAGCATTTATTACATACAGGTTTATAATACTCATGCAAGTAACAATGTTAGACCTGCTACAGAGACCTTGGAAACACGCACCAACATGAGAAGACACAAATATAATTCAACAATTATTTTCCAAGGGTTATGATAAAAAGGGAAGACTGCGAATGAGAGAAGCAGAAGACAGAGAAGGAGATTTTCTCTCCAATTTTTTAGCAGACGATCTAGTGTTCTAGCAAGTCTTAAAGCATCTAGTCTTCCACATCCCTCTCCACGTTCTAGCTAAATCATCTTCTTGAGAGAGAGATAGTAGTGAGTCTGAGTATTCTTCATTGCAATCCCTGTCCTTATTAGACTTGGTCTCGGATCAAGCAAGCCATTGTCATATGTATGCTCGGACCAAAGACTACTTGTTGTAATCCTTGTCCTTTAGGGTTTTGCCTCTTCTTGTGCTTAGAGAACACTTGTAGGGTCTGCAAGTGTGATTCCCCTTGGTAGAAGGGAAGACCAATGCAAACTGGGTGTTGTAGTTCCTCTTCGGGTTGTGAAGAGAAGACCAATTGAGCTAGATGTTTAATCGTTTTTGAGGGGGACTGTACCCTTGGGCTAGTGAAATCTCAAGTTGTTTCTTAGAGATTGAACAATAGACAGGGAAGAGACTTAGTGCCAAACCAGGATAAATCCTTGTCTATTTTGGATAAATTTTTTTGTTATTATTCCCACTATTGACTAACACTTACAATCATGCCAAACCAGGATGACCCTCCTCTTACCAAAACTAAATCATTGGTCTCTTGAGTTATAGTAAGACTTTCCCTTGCAGTGCCAGATGGATGATCATGCCCGTGTTGACGGTATGGCCCTACTACCCCAAAGTATGGCCTTATAGACCTTTGGGTACATCTCGGCCATACTGGGAGATAGCTTGCCATGTGCCCAATATGTTTTCTTTCCCTTTGAGATTAGTAGTAGTAGGAAGGCTTCTCTGATGCCCTCATAGATAGGACAAGATGGTGCTCCATCCCTCACAAAAAGCCATACCGATTTTGTACATGTCCCATACTACTCCAAATGGCCAGACAACATGGACCAAAAAGAGATATTACGTGCATAGAATATTTGATACATGCTTAAAAGAGGACGAGCAATGAATAAGGGAGGTAAGTTGCAAACGGTAAGAAAAAAACCTTTGATCTCTCTCACTAGCACAGAGCAGCATAAAGGGTCTCACTCTCTCCACCAAAGTATCCCCATTCTATCTAGGTTCATGAATTGAGAGTTAGAGAACTATCCCTTATCATCACTTCTGAGGTCCTCATAACTTTTATTTATTACCTATAGGTGTTGTAACGACCTTGCCTCTGAGTCCCGCCATGGACTCCAAAGTCTAGGCCGCCACCCATAGATTTGAAAAGCGAAAAGGGTTAGAAGAATAGTTTAGTGAGATAAGTAATGAATTCAAATAACTATAACAAGTGGTTAGTATATTAAACAAAGAAATATGTACAATGCATCCCAAATAAAAGTACAAGTACAAAAGGAAAGATGTAGTCCTTAAGAGGCATACCCCGAGGACTTGCAAAATACAACTCTCAACTCACACAAACACTAGAGTTTACACACACACACCTAACCACGTCCTCAACTGTTTGACACCGAGCTCCCATGACAGTAAGCCCCTACTTGATGGGAGTAGGAGAGTGAGCCTCGTGAAGAAGGCCTAGTAGGGATTATTAGTCCCTTACCAGCTATAGTAGCAAGAACTCTAATGGGAAAACAAGAACTATCTACAACTAGAAAGCAGTAGTAATAAAGTAATTGTACTAACTACTACTACATGGAAGAGATAGAACCATACCTTGACTAACAACCTATCGTAAGGAAACATGAGGGAGCATCTAATGTGCATAGGAATGAAGCTTAAAACAAACATAATCATTTTTCCACAAGAACATATCGGACCGAGATGATGTTTGGGTGCATGACTCTAATGTAAACTAACCAAGGTGAGACATTCTCACCCAGGGGAGCTCATAGATCTCCTGAGGTGCAGAACCTAGCCCTCTAGATGAAGGAGCTCACACGACCTCCTTCTAGCAGTGTCCACACGACAGCAATGGGCAACGACACCTCCTCCACATCATCTCTCTCCTCCTCTTGGTCCTCCAAAAGGGTCCAACCAGCAGCAAGAGAGGTAGTAGCAGCAAGACCCTCTTGCACTCTCCTCTTGCTCTCACTCAAGAGAGTAGTGGATTGTCATGTCCCAAAGATGGCAGTGGAAGGGATAATTGAGACGTCAACAGTCGACAAATAAGTCTCTAGCGAGCAAGCAAGTCAAACCACATAACACATGTATGGCTCAAAGTAATAAATAAAACTAACTTATTCCATTAACTTGAATATGGTCTGATACATAAATTGACTCAAGAAAAATAAAAGTACATATTTCTCTTCACTAGCTACTACATGGTTCTAATGCTCTCTATAACAATCACTACTAAAATATTTGACTCATAACTAAATCTTCTAAAGCGAAAGCTCGCTCATCACTCCAAATCTTCCCCAGTGTATGCAGGTTCTTCCACATCTATTTTTGGTTCTCCTGAAATGTTGGAAAGTAGGTAATGAGTGCACTCGCCTAGTAGGATTTACATCTTCTAGCAATGATAAAGTATTTAACATTTTAAAAACTAGAAGCTATGAACATGATATGAACTATGCAATTTAAACCACGATAATAAAATGTGACGAGCATGATGTACAATATATCAAGATATAATCAAGAGATTGTAGTAGTCAGTCTGACAAGATAATTAGATTCAAATAAGAATGCCAAGACAGTATAAGTGATGATCTAGCAAGATTGTCAAGTTCAGGAGCAAGAACAAGATAGCATGTAACAAGATTGACCATATAACAAGCAAGCAAGCAAGCATGTAAGAAGATTGTATTTCCACGAGCAAGATAGTCAGTTCACGAGTCATTGACATGCACTAAGGATCTATGCCACCTTGGAATGCATATCATGAACACATGTAATGTGGTGTAAGTATCTAGCATTTATATGCAAGTAATCCTAGCGTAGATGCAACACCAGTAATCATTATACCCCATGGTTAACAGTACATGTTTGGCTCTCTATCGAAGGGACTAGAATGGAGCCCTTGGACACTTGTCATGCCCGAGCCAGCATCTCAGTAATTTAAATGTAGATACCCCCAATCAAGTATGGCTGTTTAACAAGAATTTTATGAGTTCAATTGTATCAAGATAATTAAGGCAATAGTTTAAGAGTTCAGTCTGGCAGCATAACGACTTGTTGTCAATTTAGATCGTTCACTTAGTAGTAACTTAGTCTTATGTTCAATAGAGGTGTACTCCAAGAATGAAGATGAGAAGAGAAAGATCTTGCCAAGAATATCAAGAGAAGAAAAATACGTGCACACTAACTTTTGGGTACTTCAGTGGTACAACATGCTTGTCAGCCATGTGGGAATCCAAGGTCAGAGGAGACTTATGGAGGCCTTGTTCAAAGGATCATAGTATGGCAGGAGGAATATCCAATGGAGAGTTCACCACAAGCCAAGAATGGGGTTTCCTATCATGCAAGAGTGTATGCGCAAGTCGCGCATGAGAAACACTCGTGTACATGTTTGAGTATCTTGTAAATCCAATTATGGAAACTCCATTTATGGAATGTATAATAAGGAAATAAAATTGTGCATGACCAATTTTTAGCAAGTTGTCATGTGCATATTTTAGCAAGTACGATAACAAGGCAAGAACGAAAGAGTAATCGATAAGTAGAGAGCATGGTCAAGAAGTTAAGATCCGTTAGATTCTTGTCCAAGTGGATGAGACTTTTATGTGGGTGGTTAACATGTATGTTTTCTTATTTCACGATGAATAGGAACAAATCGGACCTTGGAACGATGCAAAATGGGTTCAAATAGGGTGGTTTGCCTTCTAGATCCGAAGGTGACCCAGACATTGTCGCCACCTTGAAGGCAACATTGTGGCTGTCGCCTTCTCACTAGGAAGGCGACAAGCATCCTGTCACCTTCTGGGTGAGAAGGCGATAGTAACCTTGTCGCTTTCTAAATGCGATGGGTCGACTTGTCATTTTCTAAACATGGGTTCTGGGTTTCCTTTCATGACTTAATCCGACTCTGTTTTGGGTTGGGTTAGACATGGGGACCTTTGAAAACTTAGAAAAATTGGTATGATGAGTCAAATCACATGGACCCATCTTTTTTTAATTAGAAGACTCCCTAACCAAAGTATAGGAACAAGTAATCGAGAAACAATGATCATTTAATAGCGTAATAAGAAGTATTGTGATTGTCTACATGGATCTGACACAATATTCATGTTTGGGGTAATACTCTCTGTAAGGAAAATAAAAATTGGGAAAAAAAGGTGTCAAATTAAACTATATTCATAAGGGAACAAGTTTATGTTGAGTGCTTGACATGGAAATGACTAAATAAAAGATATAGAATTTGTAAGACAGATTAAGCTTCTAACAGGAGAACACAATGCTCTAAACATATGTATGCAAGAATGTACAAGTTTAATTAGAGTTTGGCTTGGAGACAACCTACATTTGGGTAAAAAGAAATAGTCATCATCCCAGAACCCCTAGTTCGACAGGTCGGAGAAGAACACTTCATACTCAGACTATTGCGTATAAATTAGGCAAAATAGTCACATAAAAAAACTAGACTCAAAGAGCTTTTTAGGGGTATATGGTTTGCATAGTTTGGTGGAGGTTTTACTAACCTTTGATGATGAACAAGAGGGGTCTCATGTGCATGTCATTGCAGATCCAAGTTGATGGTATACACAAGTTCTCCTTGCTCTCGCCTTCCTCCCGTGAATCCCAAGCTTCTTCAGCCTCCAATGTTGTCCACAACAAGGAGGGTTTATTTATAGGGAGAGGGGTCTTTAGTTTCCTAACTTGATTAGGAATGCTTAGGCACAAATTTGGTTGTATCCTTCATCAAATTGGAGATTTCTCTTCCCAATTCGTGTTGGGAACAATATGGAAACTTGCTTTAGGTTGCATCCACGAATTAGGCTTGGTTCACTACAAGAAAAAGTGAAATTAGAGACAGAATCTGAGATCAAAATATTCGGTCACTTTTCAATCTATAATTTTTGACCGAATTGTGACCGAAATAATTTGATCACTAATATTCATATTTAGTGACCGAAATATTTTCGGTCTCAGATTCAGTCTCGAATTAGAGACTGAATAGTGACTGAATATTTCAATCTCAAATATAAAGATCGAATTGTGACTGAAAATAATTCAATCACTAATGCCATGTGTTCTACAACTGAAAATCTTCAGTCATAATTTGGTCACAACAACAAAGATCGAATTGGGACTGAATAGAAGTCAATTTCTAATTATTGCGACTGACTTCTATTGATTCACAATTCAGTCTCTATTTTTGAGATTGAATTATGACTAAAGATTTTCGATCGCAAGATTTCATGGCAAACGCCCCAAACACGTGGCATTAGTGACCAAATTTTGTTCAGTGATAGTTCAGTCTATGTATTTGAGAATGAATTGTGACGGAAATAAATGTCGGTCGCTGGGTGATGTGGTTTTCGGGACTGAGTAGTGACTGATTTATTCGGTTGCTATTCCTGCCTTCCATTTTTCCGCTACTTCTCTCTCTCTCTCTCTCTCTCTCTCTCTCTCTCTCTCTCTCTCTCTCTCTCTCTCGCTCTATATCTTCTCTCTCGCTCGCGTCAAGATGCCCGCCGGGATCACCCCAACGAGATGCCCCATCGTCGTCGTGTGTCTGCATTGCCACTGGTGATCCACATCACCACAGTATAGTCTAGTCTCCATCGTCGCTCCCCACCGCCGCAGCCCAGTACCCGCTGCCACCTGTGGTCCCCATTGTCGTCATCGGTCCCCATCATTGCCACTGCTGTCGGTATGTTCTCTTTATCTCTTTATGTGTTGTGGCCTCTCTCTGTGTGTGTGTTTACTATGTGTGTGCATGCATTGGCAGAGGGGGTGCTCCCCCTTTCTTTCTGCATTTGCGTCTGTATGTGTGTATGTGTGTCTGTGTCCGATGCTCCCCCTTTCTCTCTCTGTGTTGGTGCGGATGAGGGGGGCCAGCTGTAGGAGGGGGGGAGGGTGGTCGGTTATGGGTGGGAAGGGGGGGGGGGGGGGGGGCTGTGTGTGACGGAATGCCTAGTTCAAGTCCATTAGACGAATAACGAACTTAATCCGAGTCCGCCTCCCATGAACGGGCCGTGGCCTCGTAAGGGATACCATACTTGAGTCCGTGTAAACAGAAAGGAACACACATGATCACATATAGAATTCACCATTTTATATATATTACATCAGATTTACATTGCCAAATTTCAACAAAAGTACAAGAAAGTACACAAGCCAGGGGCATATCCCGAGGTAAGCTGGTACAACTGAGAAAGAAACTACACTGCTACGGAAGCTACACTGCTCGAGACGCTAGTCCAACACCGCTACGACGTGGCCCTGAA
>CM024762.1:34805942-35006171 GCA_014218235.1 Colocasia esculenta
CTTGCAATTTTTATCGTACATGCTTCATGATGTTAGGATTCATATGATCTTATTTTTCCAAATTTTTATCAAGTCCCCTCTTTGAACTAAATCGGATTCCATCACTGTGTATGATCTTAGGTCACCGAGATATAACATATTCATAGTATGTCCATACCATGTCTATTCTCTAATTGAAGATACCTCTACATGTCTAGTTTCATTTAAAACTAGTTTCGTGATTTTTGGACATGTATACGAATTTATAAGCATTTTTGAATGGCCCTGTATCATGTCCATAGAGGACTAGCCCGAAATCCCAAGTGAACCAGTTCACCTTTGGGGTTCGGCCAGACCCTCTGAGAATGTGACGGTCCGACCCATCGTGATTCTCAGGAGGGTCGCGACAGAGAAGCGCGTCGCGACATGTCGCGTTCTCCAGGCCCGTACCGATTGTCCAGAATGCGATAGACAACGACGTTGCGTTCATGGATCGATTGCCATAATCGCGACCATTCACCCCATCGCGTTTAGAGCATCTGTCAATTGGCCTATTTCCATTATAATGAACGCAATTGACCATCCTGAAAGATGTGCAGAATTATCTATTATGGTAATCTAGAACGGGGGGGGGGGGGGGGTTGAATAGATTACTGTCAATTAAAACACTATGACCTTCTTTTCAACGGAGACACAGACTTATCAATATCTCAAACAGAGTTGAATTAAATTCGAACCAAGATGTGTGTGTTTATTGTGAATAAAATAGGAACAACCTATCTAGCGTGTGTAGAACCAACGTGCCTACCAATCATCTACCGTGAAGATGTAGCAAACCACAAGACACAAAGATTTAAGGTGGTTCGGAGTACACAACTTGTATATCCTACGTCCACCGTCCACACACACTCGCAGAAAGACTACTTATGAGCGAGTTCAATCACTACAACACACACACACCACGTTGTCTGATGTAAACAAGCAATCAGAACAACACCACACACGCAGATCAAACACAAGAGACGCTTGATCCACTACCACACAGAGAGTATGAAAAGTGGTAAGAGAGAAGAGTTCAGAGTTGTAGAATCAAATCCTGAGATAGAACTCTTTTAGGTGGTCATCCAGAAGAACTTCAAGCTTCGTCATGACAAGTATTAGATGATGGAGAAGCTTGAATCACGGACAAACTAGCTTCAACTCTGTTCGAAAGATGGATCACCCTTTCCCTGGACGGAGGGTTGAAGCAGAGCAGCAGGGAGAAGCTTTCTCTCTTGGATTTTGCTTAGGGTTTGGTATGGTTGCTTCTTGCTGCGAAAATACCTCCTTATGTTCTATATATATGAGTGTCCAAGTTAGAAGAGACGTGGTAAAAGGAAACACCCAAATACGGAACATATCCAAATCTCATAATTGAAGTTTCTCTTCGTCTGTCGACAACAGACTATTCATCTATCAACAGGTACTGACAGATTTGCAAATTCCAAAACATTGAACTTCCGAGAATTGATTGTCTGTGTGTAGCTGTGGACAGGAAATTTGTAGCTGTCAAGGTACACTTATCCTGAAACTTGTCTGGCCTCCCTGTGCTTGGCTGTCGACAAGTACTTGTTTAACGTGTTTTTCTTGAGCTTTTGCTCTTGAATTTGATACTTGTCTTGCACACATTCACACCTACATTGAATATCATTATTAGTGAGATATAATGAATATATAGATAATCAATTGAAACATGTTCTTTCATAATTATCACTTGCTTGATTTGTCACTGTCATCATGTATCACATATTCACATAACATCAATTCACGTTGTTCATCATCAAAAACATGTAGTCACAAACATAACACATGTGAACACAACAATCTCCCCCTTTTTGATGATGACAAAATTTTCAATTTATGCACAATTGTTATTACTCCCCCTTTTGGCAACATCCAAAAAGACAAGTCATGCACACATGAATAACAAGTAGATAGATAACTGTGAATTTCACTGAGTAAGCATTCAGTACACAAAGTTACAAAAAGATGTCCATGACATGAGTTAAAAAGAAACAAAAGAAGGAAAATAATATGACTGACATAGCAAGCTAAGATATCAGTGACAAGACCCTGACCAAAAAAAAAAGAACACTAGATAACTGACTCCTAAACTCTCTAGACATCGTCATACCAAGGAGCAGGGGGATGACGGAACTCATTAAAGTCTCTTGAAAGCGGAGTGAGCCGGTGCTGAATCTGGACGTGAGTGTCAGCCAATGCATCCATCCTGGTATCAACATGATCAAGTCGAGCATTGAGTTGTGCAAAGCCAATGGTCATTTGTTGCTGCATTTGGGCCATTTGAGCAGATATGAAATCTCTAAGAGAGTGCTCTTGAGGCGCTTGGTCTTCTGCATCTTCATCCTCATTTCCCTGAGCATCCATTGTCTCTTCTTGGTCAGCATCATCAGAATTATTAGCATTATCCTCATCACCAGAGGATTCATCTTCCTGACCCTTAAGAGTCCTAGTGACTCTGCCATCAACAAGTTTATAGCCCATCCGATGGGCAGCAGTGAGATCAAATGCACTGCGGGATTTAAGGGTGACAAGCTCACTATCAAGAATGTGAATCCCAAAGAAGAGAAGAAGAGAAGTGAGCGAACAAGCATATGGCATTGATCTCCTGGGGTTGTAGAAGCATTGACGGATCAAGTGAAGCATGAGTTCGGGAAAGTTGATTTGTTCGCACTTAAGGAAGAAGAGAAAGAGTGATTTATGAACCTCAGTGATGAGTTCTCGACTATCATGCTTTGGAGCAATCAAAGTGGTGAAGATGTGATGGATCATTCAGTTCAGTGGGGGAAAGGAATTGGCATTGAGCTTGACAATATCCTTGGTTGCGTCATAAGGTTGGAGAGTGATGAGTTGGTAGTACTCAGAGGCAGAAGGATCACTGAGAATAACATCAGCCCCGGAGTTGGGAATTTGAAGATCTGTGCTGAGAAGGTTTGGAGTAAGCTTGAAGCTAGTACCTTTGACAGATGTGAAGAGATCCCCATCCGCAGTCATGCCGAGATTGTTGAAAAACTCTGTTACGACAGTGGGAGAATATTGCATATGGGAGTATAGAAATATTGTCCAGCCCTGGGTGTCAAACAGGGACTGGAGATTAGGAAACATGTCTTCCAGGGATCCGAAGTCGACATAGAGGGGCTGCACGAACTTGCTGAATGTTCCCCGTACCATGGTGAGCTGTAGACGTTGGGGAACAACGAGCTCGGGCAACCGATCATTGCGATGCTTGGTTCGGCGCTCAGAGGGAGCCCCAGAGCCTTCACCGACATCAGAGGAAGCGTGATGACGACGAGAGACAACACGTTTACCCTTGGGAGTCATGAAGGAGATGATCTAGAAGGAAGAAAGAAGACTGGAGGAAGAAGAGACACAGAGGAAAAATGAAGGATGTTTCTGGCACCCTGGAGAGGAACCCTAGAGTAGAAATAGGGTGAAGACACCTTTTGGAGAAAGGTGAGAGGGTGAGGAGTTGTGTTTCCCCCTTGGGATATGTTTAAAAGGCATTTGAAGGAAAGGGGTCCCACAAAATCTGGTCAAAATTGGCGTCGATTGGGCTTCTTAACCGTCCAGATCTGCGACTATCGACAGGTGCATAGGCATCTGTCGACAGGCACAGACAGATTCTTGCCTGAAAGAGATTTTGACAGAGATGTGAAGTGCAAAGAGTGTCCAAATGATATTTAAGGTTGAAAAATGGCATATACACATTATAAAATGTCATACACACTTGTATTTAGACATCTGAAAGGACGATTATGGTTAGGAAGTAATATCCCGTGATTTTCAAGTTGTAGCATTTAGACAACATCGTTCAAAGAACATATGACCCTAAGACAACTCCTTTGAATAGAAGCCATTGTAGAAAACCATAGTTCTTAGTGGGTAATGTTCAGTTGGTGCATGAAGATAATGTGTACATATGCAATTGATAATAAATGACACATTGTCCTTGTTTTAACACTTGGAGGCTTCACTCTATTTCTTCTTAGAAGAGTTTCATTGTGAATGTAGAGTGAAAAAGTGGTAATTAGGATCACTTGCACCTTTGGACGTGAAGGTAGACACTTGTGATGCTCATACCCCCAGTTACTTAGTGTGAGTGACCATCATACCATTGTACGGAGGTAATGATTTATCGTTTTAACGTGAAGACAGACATTGGTGATGCCCATGCCCTGGTTACTCAGTAAAACTCATCATTGCTCTGCCTTTCATCCCATTTCGCATTTTTTTTTGAACGTTTGAGTACGAAAATAGGTAGCTTTTCTCCTTTGTTTTTGTTTTGAAATTACAAGGGAAAAGGTTATTTAAGGTCAAAGGCGAATGTAAAACATCAAGTTCAATAACCTTCTTACTTGTTAATCCATGTAAGAAAAATAACAATCCACAATGAAAGTATTCAAAGTAGTTAGGTGAAAGTCATTATGTTTGTTCAACGTTGGCTGAATGACACAATCTAGACTCTCTCAAGAGTATTATTTCCAAACTCATTGTGTCTTAATCAATATCTAAGGTATTATGTGAGTATGAAAGATTATAACTACAAATAAGTTCTCAATTTTCACCTTGCATCATTTGTATGAACATACTCATTAAGTAGGATGAGAAAAATATGAAGAACTCAGTGAAAAGTGTACTTGTCGATAGCTAGTTTGAGCCTGTCGACAGATGCAGACAGTGATGATACACTGGGTTCAGGGAGATCATGGCTGTCGACAGCTGAAGAAGTGGTTGTCGATAGCTGCACACAGACTGAAAACATAGAGTTCGGGGAGAGCCTAAACTGTGCCTGGCTGTCGACAACAGAAAAGGGGCTGTCGACAGATGCACATAGGGTGCAAATCTTGGGTTCTGTGAAGGCATGGCTATCGATAGGAGTGTGTGGGGCTGTAGACAGAGCTTTGACAAAACAGACTTAAGACAAAGAATAGAGAGAAATTTGAATTACATGCTTGGGGAATTTTGACATATCAAGAATAAAGATTTTCCCTCATGACTTTCACTCACCAGAGCTGAAATTACTCCCCTATAGTGTGTGCATGTGATGACTCAACATCCAAGCAATTCAAACAAAATAATCATATGTATGGCAATCATTCGCACACCAGAGATCATTCATAAGCACATGAACACTGAAATTCATTTGTTTTCAAAAATGAATGGGCAACTTGAAAAGAAACTATATACCCTATTTGAAGTGGATGACTGTTATATGCAATTTGACTATGGATACGTGGCGGAGAATATTTTCTCACGCATAATGATAGTTTCCAAACAAGCAAGACTTGCTCTTTCACATGTCACCATTTGATATACCACATAGTCTATACACAAAGAGCATATACTCCAAAATTGGGTATAGGTTTCATTGCATTTTACACAAGCCCAATTCTCTCCTGAGTGTAGTGAATCTATCTTCAGACAAGGGTTTTGTGAAAATGTCAGCCAGTTGCTTTTCAGTGGGTATGAAGCTAAGCTCCAAGGATTTGTTGGCTACCTCATCTCTCAAGAAGTGATGTCTAATCTCAATGAGTTTGGTCTTGAGTGTTGAATTGGGTTCTTTGAAAGGTTGATAGCACTAGTGTTGTCACATAAGATAGGTGTGCATCCAATGTCAATGTTGTAATCACGCAATTGACTTTTTATCCACAACACTTGAGCCGCACAACTCCCTGCAGCAACATATTCTGCCTCTGCAGTGGAGAGTGCAACCGAGTGTTGCTTCTTGGATGCCCATAAAACGATGCAACCACCGAGGAATTGACAATGCCCACTAGTGCATTTTCTATCAATTTTACACCCAGCATAGTCAGCATCAGAATATGAGATTAAGTTAAAGCTACTCCCTGCTGGATACCAAAGACCCAAATCATACGTACCTGACAGATATCGAAAAATCCTTTTAACTGCAACCAAATGGCTTTCCTTTGGACTAGATTGGTATCTAGCACAAAGATAAACACTAAATTGTATATCTGGTCTACTTGCAGTAAGGTAAAGGAGAGAGCCAATCATACCTCGGAATTGCTTTGCATCTACCATTTTACCTTTTTTCATCATTTTCCATTTTTATGCTTGTGCTCATGGGTGTTGAGGCAGGCTTAGCTTGTTCAAACTGAAAATGTTTAAGTAGCTCCTTTACATATTTTTCTTGATTAATGAAGAAGCCATCTTCATGTTGTTTTACCTGCATGCCAAGAAAAAATTGAAGCTCCCCCATTAAACTCATCTCAAATTCACTGTGCATGTGTTTAGAGAACTCTTCACACAGTGATGGGTGAGAGGAACCAAGGATGATGTCATCCACATAGACTTGAACAACAATTATGTGATTGCGAACTTTCTTAGTGAAAAGGGTTTGGTCCACTTTACCTCTTGAGTAGTTTTTACTCACCAAAAAATTGCTTAGTCTGTTGTACTAAGCTCGGGGTGCCTACTTCAAACCGTAGAGAGCTTTGTGCAACTTATAAACATGGTTAGGCTTTTCATTATCCTCAAAACCGGGTGGTTGAGAAACATAGACTTCCTCTTTGATGTAGCCATTCACGAAAGCAGTTTTAACATCCATTTAAAAAAGTTTGAACTTGTTTGAACATGCATATGCTAACAAGATCCTTAATGCTTCAAGTCTAGTTACAGGTGCAAAAGATTCTTCAAAATCTATCCCAAATTCTTGGTTATACCCTTTTGCTACCAGTCTAGCTTTGTTTCTCACCACTTTACCATCTTCATTTAGCTTATTCCTAAATACCCATCTAGTGCCTATGACAGAAATTTCAGGGGTTCTAGGAACTAAACTCCAGACATTATTTCTTTGAAACTGACCAAGTTCCTCATGCATAGCATTAATCCATGAATTTTCTTTTAGAGCCTCTTCAACATTTTTAGGTTCCACTTGAGAGACAAAAGCTAAATGATCTTGTTCAACTATTTGTCTAACCTGAGATCTAGTTTGAACTTTATCATTTACATTTCCTATTACATTATCAAGTGGGTGATCTTTGGAGTACCTCACATTTGTGATTATTGAAGGACCAGGTTGATCTTGGACTTGAGGAAGGTGATCTTGTGGAGGTTGTTCTTGAGGAGCGTTTACTTGAGGAGTTTCACCTTGAGGCTCTTCCTCTTGTGGATCTTCTTCAGATTCATCATCTTGCTTTTTGAAAAGTATTTCATGATCATCATCATTGTACCTGCGAAAATATCCACTATTAATTTTTGTTGCTACTTGGGAATTTCCTTTTGCTTTTTCATGTTGTTTCCCAAGTATTGTGCCTTCATCTCCATCATCATACCTGTGTAAATTTGAACTGTTAGTCTTTGCATGATACTCATCAAAAACAACATGTGGACTTTCTTCCACAGTTCGATTTTTATTATTAACACTCTATATGCTCTAGAGTGTTCTGAGTATCCCAAAAAAATACCTGGATCACTTTTGGCTTCAAACTTGTCTAAATCAACTTTATCATTGTTATGTAAAAACACTTTGGTGCCAAAGACCCTGAAATACCCAATACTGGGTTTCTTACCTTTTAACAGTTCATAAGGAGTTTTCTTCATCACAGGTCTTACCATGGATCTATTGAGAATATAACATGAAATGTTCATCGCTTCTGCCCAAAAGCTCCTTGAGAGTTGGCTCTCGACCAGAAGAGTGCGAGCCATTTCCACCAAGGTTCTATTCTTTCTCTCCACTACACCATTTTGCTCCAGAGTCCTTGGAGAGGAGAACATGTGATCTATCCCGTGGTGCCTGTAAAAGTCAGAAAAATAGTTATTATCAAACTCTCCCCCATGATCAGTGCAGATTGAGCATATCTTATTAACGTTCCCATGCTCAATCTTATTAAAGAATTCTTCAAAGACTTTAAGTGCTTCATTTTTGTGACCCAAGAATTTGACCCAAGTGAACCTAGAAAAATCATCCACAATGACAAACCCAAAGTGTTTGCCATTGAGACTTAGCGTTCTAGTAGGTCCAAAAAGGTCCATGTGCAATAGTTCATAAGGTTTTGAAGTGATTACCGGTGCCTTTGATTTGAAGGATTTTATGGTTTGTTTTCCTTGTGCACATTTATCACAAAACTCTCATTTTTATTAAAAGAAATGTTAGGAAGTCCACTTACCAACTTTAGCCTCATGATCTTGTGCAATACATTGTAGCTCGCATAACCAAGCCTACGATGCCACAAAGTCAACTCATCTTGTTTATTTGCAACAAGACACAAATTTTTGTTTTCTGGTTCATCTAAATCAACTAGATAGATGTTGTTCACTCTCTTTCCAGAAAACATAAGACTTCATGTTTCTTTATCAACAATTTGGCATGCATTTAATTCAAAAACAACTTTATGACCTTTATCACACAGTTGGTTTATGCTAAGCAAATTGTGATTAAGACCATCAACCAACAACACGTTGTCTATTGAGTTAGAGGCATACTTACCTACCTTACCTGTGCCAATGATTTGGCCCTTGTTGTTACCTCCAAAGACAACTTGACCTCCGTCTTTTTCCACCAGCAAACAAAATTTATCTTTGTCGCCCTTCATGTGCCTCGAGCAGCCACTATCCAAGTACCATTTGTTTTGATTTTGAGCTGCTAGGCATGCCTGCATAGATGGATCAGACAAGAGGTTTTGGTACCTAAATTACTTTGGGTCCTAATTTTTCATTCATGCAAAGAAGTAAATGCTTTGGAATCCAAGCTTGCTTGCATTTCAATTTGTTTAATTTATTCCAGCATTGTTTTTCATTGTGCCCAAGCTTCTTACATAAATTGCATGATGAAGATTTTCTCAAAATATTTGTTTTGTTATTTTTTGAACATTCATTTGCATTTTCCCTTTTCGTTGTCTGGATGGCTGTCCCTTGGCAGCATACTTCCAGGCCTGTCGACAGCTCTCTTTGGGTCTGTCGACAGACTTCTTATTTTTTTGAACAACTGAAGTCTTTTGTTTGGGTTGCTGTTGCTTAACATTTGCTTGAGTTTTCTTGTTCTTGGGAGGAACCTGTTTTCTTGTGCTTGGACTACAATCAACAAAAGATGTAATCAATGTTTCTCCAATTTTCTTTTGTTTTACAGGTTGATATCCAATCCCATGCTTTGCAACAAAAGTATTTGATCCCAAAATTGTATAGAGATTTTGCTTTCCCTTTACAAATCTTGTTAGATCTTCAGATTTTCCTTTAAGATCATTTTCAGCTTTTTCCAACTTTTTTTAATCTCTTGATTTTCATGTTGAAGAGTTTCAAGGGAATTGATTAGGCTTTATTTTTCTTTTTCACTCTCTTGCAATTTTCCTTTTATGCAATCTATTTCTTCACAGTGAGCTTCCTCATCAATTTTCATCATTTCAATCTCTTTATTTAGGACTGCAATCTGTTCATCATTGGGTGTGCTATGCATAAATGAGTTTATTTTCTTTTTCAGTGCTCTGTTTTCAGACTTGAACGCACAAAATTTCTCAAAGAGCAATGTATAAGCTTCTTCCCATTCATCTACAGTATAGTTTTCAAAGGAAGAGTTTACCTCAGTGGAGTCCTTACTCCTTGCCATTAAATAGTGAATTTCTTCATCTCCTGAGCTTGCTTGTGCGTCCTCGTCTTCGTCTTCAACGCTCCAAGTTGCCAACATTGCATTGGCTTTCTTGAAGGTGAATTTTTCTTTCTTCAGTTTCTTCTTGAGCTCCGGGCATTCTCTTCTCATATGCCCTGAGCCTTTCCTTTTGAATTTAAGGAATTTCTTGAACTGTCTAGTGAGCATGGCCATTTCATCGTTCTCACTATCACTAGATGTTTCATTATCATCACTTTCCTGTTGCATATGCTTTTTACAACTGGAGAAACTTTTGTTAGAATCTTTTGGAGCAATAGATTTTCTTGGATTTTCTTCAGTTTCTTTCCTCTTTACATTTATTTCATAGGTCATTAAGGAACCAATTAGCTCATCTAATTTCATTTTTGAAAGATCCTTAGAATCCTCAATGACGGTGGCCTTAGTATTCCATGAGGATGCCAAAGACCGAAGTATCTTCCTTACTAAGTCACTTTCCGAGTATTCTTTCTTAAGACCTTTCAATCCATTGATTATTAGCATGAACCTTGCAAACATGTCTGATATGGTTTCATCATTTTTCATTTTAAACATCTCATATTCAGATACTAGCATGCTTGCCTTCATTTCCCTTACCTCAGACGTACCTTCATAGATGAGTTCAAGCTTGTCCCACATTTCTTTTGCTGAAGAACACATGGAAACTCTTGAATACTCCTTGGTATGCACAGCACACTGCATCATGTTCAATGCTCCAATTGAGAGTTCCCTTAGCAATTTGGTCCTTTGTCCAAGTATCTTCATCCTCAAGTAGCACATATGCTCCTGTGCTGACGATCTTCCATAGCTCAAAGTTTTGAGCTCTTAAAAAAACCTGCATACGATTTTTCCAATATGGATAGTCAGTGCCATCAAAGAAGGGTGGCGCCCAGGACACTGAATGTCCCTCAGCCATTAACCCCTTGTTAGATTCCATGAGATCGAGAATCTCCTGATCGTAAGATCAAACAATTAAAACAGTAAATCAGAGAAACCTCGCTCTGATACCAATTAAAAGATGCACGGAATTATCTATTATGGTAATCTAGAAGGGGGGGGGGGGGTTGAATAGATTACTGTCAACTAAAACACTATGACCTTCTTTTCAACAGAGACATAGACTTATCAATTTCTCAAATAGAGTTGAATTATATCTGAACCAAGATGTGTGTGTTTGTTGTGAATAAAATAGGAACAACCTATCTAGCATGTGTAGAACCAACGTGCCTACCAATCATCTACCGTGAAGACGTAGAAACCACAAGACACGAGGATTTAAGGTGGTTCGGAGTACACAACTTATGTATCCTACGTCCACCGTCCACACACACACACACAGAAAGACTGCTTATGAGCGTGTTCAATCACTACAACACACACACACACCACGTTGTCTGATGTAAACAAGCAATCAGAACAAGACCACACACATAGATCAAACACAAGAGACGCTTGATCCACTACCACACACATAGAGTATGAAAAGTGGTAAGAGAGAAGAGTTCAGAGTTGTAGAATCAAATCCTGAGATAGAACTCTTTGAGGTGGTCATCCAGAAGAACTCCAAGCTTCGTCTTGACAAGTATCAGATGATGGAGAAGCTTGAATCATGGACGAACCAGCTTCAACTCCGTTCGGAAGATGGATCTTCCTTTCCCTGGACGGAGGGTTAAAGCAGAGTAGCAGGGAGAAGCATTCTCTCTTGGATTTTGCTTAGGGTTTGGTATGGTTGCTTCTTGTTGCGAAAATACCTCCTTATGTTCTATATATATGAGTGTCCAAGTTAGGAGAGACGTGGTAAAAGGAAACACCCAAATACGGAACATATCCAAATCTCAGAATTGAAGTTTCTCTTCATCTGTCGATAGCAGACTATTCATCTGTCGATAGGTACTGATAGATTTGCAAATTCCAGAACACTGAACTTCCAGAAATTGATTGCCTGTGTGTAGCTGTCGACATGCGATTTGTAGCTGTCGACAGGTACACTTGTCCTGAAACTTGTCTGGTCTTCCTGTGCTTGGCTGTCGATAGGTACTTGTTTAATGTGTTTTTCTTGAGCTTTTGCTCTTGATTTTGATACTTGTCTTGCACACATTCACACCTACATTGAAGATCATTATTAGTGAGATATAATGAATATATAGATAATCAATTGAAACATGTTCTTTCATAATTATCACTTGCTTGATTTGTCACTGTCATCATGTATCACATATTCACATAACATCAATTCACGTTGTTCATCATCAAAAACATGTAGTCACAAACATAACACATGTGAACCCAACACATCCCATCGCGATTTGAATCGCGACAGGTACCCATGTCGCATTTTCACTGTGTCAGACAGAACCCTAAGTCTTCATGCAATCTATGTTAATCATGCCATTTAATCACTATTTAACCCTTAAATTGTATTGTTATGAACAACAATGATCTGTTTAATAATGAAGGGGAATATTCATATGATTTCCATTAAATAAAAGCTATGTGCACAACTATCTCTTGCTATCATGATTACCTTATACATGCACACACTAAACGTAAATGTTTGCCATGAAGCCTTACCAAATTACTCAATAATATATCAGGTAATTATGTACAATTATTCATATAATTTTCCTATTATTTTAAATGAACTTGTCTTCATTTTATTCACATGTTTTGTATACCGTTATCGCATCTCTCCATCTTCGAGCACTCGAGGCATGATGGACAACCGTTTCCTTACACAATTCTATCTTGGCTTGGACGACCTCTCCGTTGAGAATACTTCTGACTAGACTAGGAACTCCTTGTCAAGGCCTCCGTAAGTCTTTTTGGCTTTCGCGAACGTCCATTGCCGACGAGTGGGTTGTACGATTAAAACCTATTATACCCTTAGGGATCAGCATGATCCAACGGCCTTACTTTGTTCTCTCTTACCTTGAGATCATGCCGAACCTCTGTCCTGTGTTCATAGCACGGCCATCGGGCGGTTGTTGTTGAACCACTCTTATATTTTACCCTTATATTTTGGTGATAATAAAACTTATGATTAATTAAATATTATTAACTATATATTATGTTTTCCAAATAAATATAAATTTATGGTACTATCGCTGTGAGTTTTGCATTGAAAAGCTAAATCGATGTCTATTCAATATACATCGATTTCAGTTCACAAATGCCACATCGATTCTGTTGAAAACATGGATTCTATTGATCACATCGATTTTCTTGATAAAACAATGATTTGATCACTGTAACGATTCGATAAGTTAAACAACGATTTGATCGCTGTAACGATTTGATAAGTTAAATAATGATTTGATCACTGTAACGATTCGATAAGTTAAACAACAATTTGATCGTTGTAACGATTCGATAAGGCAAACAACGATTTGCTCTCACTTAAAGAACGATTTGGTCGAAATAATGATTCGCCTTAACTAAAAGAACGATTTGATCACAAACAAAGATTTGCTTACACATGTATTTCACTTAAACATCGATTTTAACTTAAACATCGGTTTCCTTTATATTTCAAAATATTTTTGGCATCTAGTGAAAAGTCAATTATATTTCATTTACGTAATTTTTCTTCTTTCTTACAGAAGATCTTTTTTTATCTCTATAGATCTCTTCTCTCCTGTCAGACAAAAAGGGCTTACCTACCACTTCTGGGTGACAGTAGAAAACACAGAAGTGTGAGCCTTTTTGACAGAAACACTCTTTGATCTAAACATCTTCTTCTATGCTTGCAGACCTCGAAGACCACCAAGTAGCTGACAATTAGAAGAAGAAGAATAGAAAAATCAGCAACGACTAGAAGAGTTCCAACCAATCTCTTCAACGGATCTATTCAAAGCTATTCATATAAAAGATGAAGCAAGGCTGAAGAAAAGAAGAGAGCTTTCCTGAAGATCTTTAAACGAGTGTACATCCAGTAAAGAACCTGAACTTTAAATACACTCAAAGGAAAAGAGAGAAAGAGCCCAAGCCCAAGAAGAAGTGATCAAGCATCTAAAGCCTTCAAGCTTCAAACTCCTCCTCTCTTCACTCTCTATCTGTGGTCATTGTAATTTCTGGGGGGAGTTGTAACGGCCCCGACGCCCACCAAGGATCCGCGTCCCACCACCGCCCACGGGTCCGGAGACCCAGAAGGGCTAACAGATCGGTCTAACGAGATATGTGACGGAAAGTAAGTAAAGACAAACGTACTAAAGATGTACCAACTAGTGCAAGAAGAAGTCTAACACAACGTGCAAGTCTAGTACAAGTCCCAATGGGAAAGGAATAACACGTCCCTTAGGGGCATACCCCGAGGGTGAAGTACAGAACTGGGGAAACACTGCCTCTAGAGACACCAGCTACTGCGGGCCCGTCTCCTCGCTACGCCGCGGAGGGAACTGCTGTGAAGTCTCACCTACAAAACAGGGAGTGAGCTTCACGAAGAAGCCCAGTAGGGACTACCAATCTCCCACTGGTTCCATAAGCAAGAATAGACTAGAGCAATAATTAAATAAAGCAATAAAGTCTAATCTACTAAACAGAGTAAAGTGCGGAAGCGTAAAAGAAACTACACAGTCGTCGGTCTAAGCCACTCGGCGGGACTGGAAAACCCGTGTAAGCCAAGGCACCACAAGAACCCAGCTGTAAACGTAGACAACGAACTGCCTGGACAAGCACACTAGCTACAGTACACTACTCTAGTCAGCTAGTCAGGAGCGCCACGCATCTTACCCTCGACCAACGGTCCATGTCTGACACCTCCCGTCAGAGTGAGACGCGGAACCACAAGTAACCACAACTACCGTAGTCTGGCCGGACTACGGTCCCACGCCTGACACCTCTAGGCGGTACCGAAACCACGTAGAGTGAGGCAGTGAGAAACAGACTAGCTGAACTGCGACGTACGAGTCACACACTACCGGTGTCCCAGTCTCAGCTAAGAGAGCTCCACAAACGACCACGTCGTTGTCCCACCGTTTTCCCCTACTACTACCAGAGTCAACAACTCGAGCAAACCCCGCGATCTGGAGCAAGACCCTCTGACACAGACGCGCGGGAACCGGGGGTCCCAGGTAACGGTAACAACCTGACTCACTGACAAGCCCTCAAGTGCCAAGCACTGGGCGAAAAGAGAACGACTAGCAGTAGCACTGTACTAGGAAACAGCACAGGTGCCGAGAAAACCGAGTCGCAGCGGAAGCAAGACACTGAGCAGGTTGCCAAGTCCCTTCTCTGACAGAGAAGGCGACAGGCCTGGTGTTGCCTTCAGGAAGGCGACACCTATGTCGGCGCAACCCTACTGATCTGGTTGCGACATAGACTATGTCGCAACTGTGTCAGTGCTCCAGAACAGCCCCTGAAACCAGAACGGGGAAAAGCAGGAAGAAGGCGACGGCCCCCATGTCGCCACCAAAAAGGCGACATGGATGTTGTCGCCTTCAGGAGTTCCTAAAGGAGACGCATCGATGTGTCGCCACCTGATGGCGACACTAAGGGTGTCGCCTTATCAGGGTGCAACACACCGAGGCTCCCTTCTTCAGGGCCTCAACCACACCACAAACACAACCGAGGGGAGGGGAGCATGTAGGCTAGTAAACATAGCTCTAATGAGCTCAAACCACCCTCAAAGGAACCCCAACAAGCATGCAACTAGGCTACACTCACATGCAACTCACTCAACATGGAGAACAACCCTCAAACCTCAAGACAAACCCATTGCATGCAAGGGAAACCACCAATCACTACAATCACACAAGGCATGAAAACAACCTAGCATGGTAGATCTAGGCTTGGAAGAGGGTGAGGATCCTAGCAAGTGGATCTAGGGGGAAGGTTTGGGTTCCCTACCTCGATATGAAGATCCAACCTCAAGGGCCCTTCTCGTAGGCTAGCAACCCTCCACCTCCAAGCTCCGACGATCCACGAGCCTCCTCCTACGAACCGAGTACCTCCTCTCCCTTGATGAGCATCCATGCATGCCAAGCAAGAGAGGAAGAATAGTGAGGGAGAGAGATCACCAGGGTAAAGGAAAACACAAAGACCACATCACCTACCTTGCAAGAGAGACAAGAAGGCTCCTCCTAAGCTCCACGGAGCTCCCAAGCTCCAGTTCGTCGGAGAAGAAGAGTTTTCTTGGAGAGAAGGCCGAACTGGGGCTTGTGCTCACGGCTTGGGCACTTAACCCTCTGAAACTGAGAAGGCGACATAGGCCCCGTCGCCTTCACTAAACCTGAAGGCGACATAGGCAATGTCGCTATCCCCTGCTCAACGGTCAAGTCAGCCTGCGACATCGCCACGTGTCAGCCATGCAGGCCTGACACTAGAAGGCGACATAGCACCTATCGCCTCCCTACTGCCAGATGCTGACACCTGTCACCTCTCTTCAGACCGCAAGACGACAAAGTGCATGCGGCTGGCAGCACAATAGAAGGCGACATAGGGCCCGTCGCCTTCCCAACTGGAAGGCGACATGCCTCATGTCGCCTTCAGAAGGCGACATACTCTATGTCTCCATCCTTGAAGGAGGGCGACTGGTCAGGGTAACATGGGATGTTACAGGAGTCCTTTGCTGAGAGTTTCTGGGATAGAGTCCATTCTTGTAAAACTCTCAGCTTTGTTCTTTCTTTTCTAAGAAAGATTTCTGTCCAGCTGTAGGACTGTATACAATGTAGAACCTAGCTAGGGGTTTAAGTCTAGCAGAAATGCACTGGGGTTTGTACCAGGAGGTTGGCTTCTTGACCTGTAAGAGAAGTGGGCTACCTTCTTGCCCGGGAAAGAGAAGAAGACCAGCTGGGGTGTTGGGTGTTGTATTGTCCATGAGGGGGACTGTACCCTTGGTTAGTAAAATCCCAAGAGATTGCTTGGGCACTGGACGTAGGACTTCCAAGTGGGAAGGGCCGAATCAGGATAAATTCCTTGTGTTCTTTGTGTGATTTTTTATTTGCTTCCGCATTGCTACTCTCTATCACACTCAACTAACCAAACTTTCAAGTGATAATTTCTTGTGTTTAAGTTTCTGTTTCAGATTTCAGAAAACCTATTCACCCCCCCCCCCTTCTAGGTTAGCTTGCTGCCGTACCAAAAGGGCCAGCAAGTGGTATCAGAGAAGGTTCTCTAATATGATGGGTTTACATGACTTTATATTTGATGATTGTTTTTTATGATGAACAATTGATAAAACAATACTTGATGTACACTTCATGAACCATGCAAACACATGTTCAACTTGATCATTTAAATGTTCACGTTATCTCACTAACAATGGTCTTACATGTAGGTGAGCTTGCACAAAAGACAGTGTGTTAAAACAAGAGCAAAAAGGTCAAGCATAGCTCAAAAGACAAGCACCTGTCGACAGCTTCTCAACTGCCTGTCGACAGATAACTACAGACAGAACACACCAGGTTCTGGACATAGCCATCTATCGACAGATCCCAGTCGACTGTCGACAGCTACCTACAGGAAAACCCCTCCCGGAAGTTTAGAGATCTGTTAAATGCAAATCTGTCTCTAGCTATCGACAGATGATCTAAGGCCTGTCGACAGACGTAAACAAAATCTTAATACGAGATCTCCTTATGTTTCCTATGTGGGTGTTTCCTTATTCCACGACCCTCTATACTTGAAAACCTATATAAAAGGAACTCTTTGGAGTTAATTTTGTACACAAGCAGCCACCATCCAATACCCTAATAAAATCCAAGAGAAGAAGTCTCTCTGCTACTCTACTTCAACCTGCCGCCCAGAAAACAAGAAGGTCCATCTTCCAAGCGTAGGTGAAGTCAGTTCGTCGGTGATTCAAGCTTCTACATCAATATAAACCTGTCAAGACGAAGTTTGAAGATCATCCATACGACCGCACACCCACAAACACAAGTCGCTGCCCTTTGTCGTCTTTCTCTCAGCTAGACGTACAACTCAAACACAGGAGTGAGGGTGTCCAGGAAGACGACACAGGCCTCGACGGTACACATAGTACTAGGACAAACCCCGAGCACTAACATGCTTGGCTCACACAAAACCTGGGGTACCCGACTAGAGAGGCATTCCGGAATAGGCACCGAACCACCAAACTCGGCAAGCACACAAATCATGCCAATTACTTAACACAACCATAAAAATTATACCATGATACATAAACCACAATTAGCTCGTCACTGGTCACCACGTGACCTCGAAGCAACTACACACTATTAAGCAAGGGATTCACATTATAACCTTGCCTGTCATTGGCCATCTCATGGCCTCCATAGCAACACACCATTATACACATAAACCTAACATATGAATCACATAACCTTTCTAACATTATTAACATTATAGCAACATTGATTTTTAAAATCCAAATAAAAATAAAAAAAATTAATAAATGAGATAAATTGATTTAATTGAATAAAAGGGAGAATAAATAGAAATTGAGAGAAATAGAAGGGATTTAACTAATACCCATTAAGTTAAATTATTTATGGGTTACCCTAATGATCCAAACCTAATTGGATGGGCCCAATTGTGTGAAGCCCACCATGGGATGGGAATTAAATATCCCAATTTCGGATATAATTAACTAATAAATAGTAAAGGGTTAAGATAAATATTAAATAATCCATAAATATCCAAAATAAGAGTCCTTACCCAAACCTAAACCCTTGGCCACGAAATTGGCTCTCTTCCCAACCCTAATTAGAAGATAAAGGAAGGAAAGTGAAAGATAAAGATAGAAATTCGGAGTTAAATGGGAAAGAAGGAGTTTTAGGCATGTTAGGACTCTATTAGCCATCAAAACACTCCATTTTCGTTCCCATTCAACCCAAAACCGCAGTAGAGACCTTGGAAGATGAAGGAGGGAGACTAGGATCGTGGGAGCTCGGAGGAGGAGGCTGGAACTTGGATCTTCTCCTTCACATTTCGTCTTCAAACTAGGGTTTTCTTACTCAGCGAAAAAGGTAGGCAATCTCTCAAGCTAAATTCGTGTAAAAATTACCCTAGGTAGACTTCATGTACCTCTTCAAAAGCCCTCTTATCTCGTTGTATTTCGCTCGTCCATTTGGGTGAATTAATTGCTTGAAACCCTGCTGTTACCATGAACCCGAACCCTCATGTTTGCTCTATACCCCTGCATGTACTTATTCTCATGCGATGAGAAAATTCTCATAAATACTACATCATCTTAGCTTTCAAACGCCCCTAGTTTCACTATATTTTGATCTCCCATGAGGGAGAATGAATTCTTTGAATCCCTTTCAGAACTATGTACCTGACCCTTCATGTTTGCTTGTAAACCTCGTGCATACTTGACTTCATACCATGAGAAAATTCTCATAAATACTACAACATGTTAGCTTTTGAACGCCCCTTGTTTCGATAATTTTCATCATGTATCCATCATTAATTAATTTGTTGAACCTTGACTGCGCATGTTTAGGTCACCAAAATGTAACCCGATCAAAGCATGCATAAACCTTGTCCATTTTCAAATTAACCGTACCTGTTGATAGATCTATGTCTCTAATTTCATTTAAAACTAGTTTTGTGATTTTTGGATCATCGTGCGATTTTATATAGAATTTACAAGTACCCAGTATAAAATAGGAATCGCCCTAGAAAAAGGGAAATGGGCCGAACCCCTTCTAATATTGCGACGGCACGACCCGCCGCGATACCAGACAGGTCGCGGTTGGCAGCCCGGTCGCATCTTGAATGTGGCGGGCCTCGCCGCCGTGTTTCCCTCCCGGTCCGAGCCAGGCTGTCCCGGTCTGTGGATCGCGCATGAGTCGTCCGTCGCGACTTGAATCGCGACGGGTAGGCCCGCCACGATTTAATAATTTGTGGTCATAACCTCTATTTGTACCCATATCCCTGCTTTATTTACCATATAACCCTTGTACAAGTTAAACCATGTACTATTAAGCTTAACCATTGACTTGAATATTTTCATTGGATCATAATTAAATAATTCTAATTAATTAAAAGTCAATTTACACAATTTATCATATCCTCATGATTTCATTACACTTGCACACACATAACATTATTAATTGCCATTTGACCCTAATAAATTATTCAATAATATATCTAGTCAATTAGCGAAATAAATTACTAAACTTCCCTATTTAATTATATGCAATTGTCTTCGTTTTATACGCGCATTTTGAATACCGTTACCATTTTCCCTTGGCCTTCGAGCACTCAAGGCACGACGGACCTGTTTTCTGTACACCTTCTCTTGACTTGGACCAGCTCTCCATCGGGAATACTCTCGACTGGGCCAGAGACTCCTTGTCAAGGCCTCCGTAAGTCTTCTTGGCTTTGGCGTACGTCCATTGCCGATGAGCTGGTTGTACCCTAAAACCCGTTACACCTTAGGGATCAGTACGATCCATGGCCTTAGTGTGTTCTTTCCTTATCTTATGATCACGCCGGACCATCTAGCCTGTGTACACAACACGGCTAGTGGGTGGGGGTGACTTCTACTAGATTGCCGACCCGCGGTGGTGTGTCGTGCAACTGTACTATCGATGTTTAACATGATTTTATGATAATACCCCTTTCTCATCTGCTCTCTATATTTTCTCATCTGTTCACATTCTCTCTACGCACTCATCTATCTCGTCTAGTACTTTCTTATCTCTTCTTGGTACTCTATTAGCCATTCTTGTGATTGTCTAAGATAAAGAAATAACTAATGCCAGCGCAATGGGGCCCGATCAGGTCCTGGGAGGAGTGCCCGGCCATGGGAGTTAAAATGATCAAGGATGTGTTACGGCATGCATCCAGTGCCAGCATACTATCAAGATTAATCTATGACAATCAAAGTACTATCTATACCAGTAAACTTGTTATCGTTACTAGGGCACGTTGTGCAAATTACATGATATATCGTTACATGGCCATTCTATTATCATTCTCGTTGAACTATTTTCCCTATACCAGATGCTATTGTTCTCTCATTATTGTTGCGTGGTCTACATGATCTTCTCTCTAGTTGACCTGCCATTAAGATATTAATCATTTAAACCATGCTTGTGTTCATGAGATATTAAGTCCTACTGGGCGTTATTCGCTCATCCTGGGTTTTTATTAAATGTGTTTTAGGTGAGTCTGATGATGACCACACTCACGAGGACGGGACTGAGGATGATGCTCAGGAGTGACCATTTCAGCAACCATTTGCTTTAGTAGTTAGTTAGCATAGAATGAGTTAGTTAGTCCTGATGTTTTAGTTTGATTTTCAATAAAGTGCTCTGGGCCCTAGTTTTGGCTCTGACACGTTGATGTAATAGTAAGTTCATGAAGTTGATGAGATAACAGTAGCTTATCACCATCCACGCATCTTCCGCATTATGTAATGCGCGGATGGTGATAAGCTACTGTTGGCAACATTCCAGCTAGAAAGGGACGCCCGTGCGTGGTGGGAGTCCATTGAAGCTACAAGGGTTGATGCACAATTCACATGGAATGAATTCAAGGAGCATTTCAACTCCAAATATTTTTCAGAAAGAGTTCAAGAGAGGAAAGCCCTAAGTTTGCCGCTCTAAAGCAGAGGAACCTGACTGTTGCTGAATATGAGGCACAGTTCTCCCGATTGGCTTGCTACACCAATCATCTAGTTAACACAGAGAGAATGAAGGCCAAGCGCTTTCTTAACGGACTGAGACCCGCTTATATCACACAACTAGCACCATTTGATATTCAAACCTATCTAGAGATGGTCAAGAGAGCACAGTGCCTGGAGGATGCGACTGAACTCATCGAGCGCATCAAGGGCAGAATGTTCATGAAGGATGCGACTGAACTCATCGAACTCATCGAGCAAGCCTACTAACGGCAAGAAAAGTCCGTTAAGTATCACTGATGGGCCAAGCCAGGAGCAAAAGTCCAAATTCCCCACTTCTACCGCCCCAAACAACAAACCTAGATGCAAACACTGTGACAAGCTGGGCCATACTGTAGAAGAGTGCTGGAGGAAGGCAGGTGCATGCCTTCATTGTGGGAGCAGAGAGCATCGGATTCCCGAGTGCCCATTGCTTAAGGAGAATGAAAAGCGTCCTATGGGACAGAAGAAGCTCGGCCGACTGTAGGCCTTACAAGAAGTGGAAACCACCGAGGAAGGTGGGGTCGTCGAAGGTACTTTACCAGTATTCTCTCAGTTAGCTTTTGTATTATTTAATACTGGAGCAACACATTCATTTATATCACAAGCATTTGCTGATACATTATCTAAATAACCTGCATCTATGGGATTTGAATTGCCTATTACTACACCATTAGGAGAAAAGGCCCAATTGAATAAATATTATCCATTAGCTGATGTTAAGATTGGTGAACTCAACCTTAGAGCTGATTTGATTTGTATGCCCATGGAGGGCTACGATGTAATTCTGGGAGCCGATTGGCTATCCACGTATGGGGCTATCGTGGATTGTAGAAGAGGGAAATTTTCCTTTAGTGAATTCCCTAAGCTGACCTTCACAGGACGTAGACACAAGAGACACTTGTCTCTCGTCTCTGCTATTAAGGCACAAAATATGATACGGAAGGGTTGTGTGGCATTTCTTGCTGCAATTGTGATTGAAAATAAAGCAATAAAAATATCAAACATTCATAAAGTGTAAGAATATCCCGATGTGTCTCCTGATGAGCTGCCAGGCATTCCACTCGAGAGAGATGTAAATTTCTCAATTGATCTCGTACCTGGAGCTGCACCGGTATCATGCCAACCTGACAAGATGTCCCCTGCTGAATTGAAAGAGTTGAAAGAGCAACTGATGGAACTTCTAGAAAAAGGGTTTATCGGGCCAAGTACTTATCCTTGGGGAGCACCAGTTTTGTTCCTCAAGAAGAAGGATGGATCTATGAGGTTATGCATCGACTACAGGCAGTTGAATAATCTCACTATCAAGAACAAGTACCCTCTGCCGCGTGTCGATGAATTATTTGATCAGATATCAGGAGCAAAGTATTTTTCTAAGATTGACTTTAGATCGGGATATCATCAGATGAGGATTAAAGATGTAGATATTTACAAGACGGCTTTCAGGACCAGGTATGGTCATTACGAATTTGTAGTCATGCCTTTTGGACTAACCAATGCTCCTATAGCTTTCATGCAACTAATGAACAACATTTATCGGCCCTACCTCGACAAGTTCATCATGGTTTTTATCGATGATATTCTCATATACTCCAAGACCAAAGAAGAGTATGAGGAGCATCTGAGGATCTCTCTGCAAATCTTGCGGGACAACCAACTCTACGCCAAATTGAGCAAGTGTGAATTCTGGCTCGAGGAGGTGTTGTTCATAGGCCATGTCATTTCTAAGGATGGTATCGATATTGATCCTTCCAAGGTAGAAGCTGTGCTCAATTGGGAAAGGCCGACTAATGTCACAGAAATTAGGAGCTTTCTTGGACTGGCTGGATATTACAGACAGTTCATAAAAAACTTCTCCAAGATAGTTGTACCTCTTACGTGTCTCACACGGAAAAAGAACCCATATGTCTGGAGCAAGGAGTGCGAGAAGAGCTTCCAGACCCTGAAGCAGTTGTTGACTTCTTCACCTGTCCTAGCGTTACCAGTCGAAGGCGCAGGATTCTCAGTCTACACTGATGCATTTGGAATTGGTCTAGGTTGTGTACTAATGCAGAACGAGAAGGTGATTGCTTATTCTTCAAGACAATTGAAGCCACATGAAGTCAATTATCTTGTCCATGACTTAGAATTAGCTGCGGTGGTTTTTGCACTCAAAATCTGGAGGCATTACCTATATGAGGAGCAATGTATTGTATACTCCGACCACAAGAGTTTGAAGTATTTATTTTCTCAGAAGGAGCTCAATATGCGACAACGGAGATGGCTGGAGTACTTGAAAGACTTTGATTTCAACATTCAATATCACCCAAGCAAAGGTAATGCAGTAGCTGATGCACTCAGTAGAAAGCTAGTAGCTTCTTTATCCTGTCTAGTCATGGGCGAGATGCAATTGTTAGAACAATTTGCCAGTTTGGACGTGAACATTGAAAAGAGAAGTGATAAGATGATAGTGGCTAACCTTAGGGCACAACCCGACATATTTGTCGAGATCAGAGAGCAACAGACAAATGATCCATTCCTAGTCAAGGTCAGAGAGACCATAGCAGACAAGCTAGACTTCTCCATCGCTGAAGATGGAAGAATATTATTCCAAGCCAGGACATGTGTGCCTGACAATGAAGAGTTGAAAAGGAAACTGATGGATGAAGCCCACAAGACCAAGTATACAATACATACAGGCGCAACCAAGATGTACCAAGACATGAAAAGGTCATTTTGGTGGCCAAACATGAAGCGTGAGGTGGCTGAGCATGCCGCGCACTGCCTCACTTGTCAACAGGTGAAAGCCGAGTACCGTCGTCCTGCGGGTGTACTTAGACCCCTGGACATACCCGAGTGGAAATGGGAAAGCATCGGTATGGATTTTATCATGGGTTTACCTCGAACTCATGGTGGACTCGATGCTATCTGGGTCATTGTGGACCGTTTGACTAAGTCCGC
This sequence comes from Colocasia esculenta, assembly GCA_014218235.1. NCBI lineage: Eukaryota > Viridiplantae > Streptophyta > Magnoliopsida > Alismatales > Araceae > Colocasia > Colocasia esculenta. Next base: position 34,830,107 of record CM024762.1, read on the forward strand.
CCATTTCCTTGCCATTAAGAGCACTTGGAGTGTGGATGTGTTAGCAGCTTTGCATGTAAAGGAAATTGTGAGATTACATGGAGTCCCCGTGTCCATTATCTCAGATCGTGACCCCAGATTCACATCTAGATTCTGGAAGGGACTTCAGACAACGTTGGGTACTAAACTCAATTTTAGCACTGCTTTCCACCCACAGACGGATGGACAGACAGAAAGAACAAATCAAATAGTGGAAGACATGTTACGTGCCTGCACTATAGATTTTGAGGGATATTGGAATGAACAACTATCTTTGATTGAATTCACCTACAACAACAGTTATCAGGCCAGCATTAAAATGGCACCGTGTGAAGCACTGTACGGAAGGAGTTGCACATCGCCAGTATGATGGAATGAAGTAGGTGAACAGCAATGGCTGGGACTAGACATGGTGCAGAGCACTAGCAGAGATATACAGATTATTAGAGACATGATTAAGATAGCTTAGTCTAGGCAGAAGAGCTATGCTGATAAAAGAAGAAGAGATTTAGAGTTTCAGAATGGAGACCATGTGATGTTGAAGCTATCCCCGACTAGAGGATTTCAAAGGTTTGGGATGAAAGGCAAGTTGGGACCAAGATTCATAGGTCCATTTGAAGTGTTGGAGCGAGTTGGCGAGGTCGCGTACCGGCTGGCTCTACCTCCCCAGTTCTCAACAGTACATAACGTCTTCCATGTGTCAATGCTAAGGAAATACGTGTATGATCCATCACACGTAATCAGCTATGATGATATAATTATGAACTAGGACATGACCTATGAAGAAAGGCCAATGAAGATCTTGGACAAGAAGATGCAACAGCTTCGGAATCGATCTATACCCGTGGTTAAGATATTGTGGAGAAATCACGAAGTTGAAGAAGCCACGTGGGAGCCTGAAGCGACCATGAGACGGAACTATCCGAAATTATTCGGTAAGTCATTCTTCCTCTTACGATCATATGAATTTGGGGACCAAATTCTTTTTAAGAGGGGGAGGATGTAGCAACCTTGATTTTTAAAATCTAAATAAAAATAAAAAAAATATTTAATAAATGAGATAACTTGATTTATTTGAATAAAGGGAGAATAAATAGAAATTGAGAGAAATAGAAGGGATTTAACTGATACCCATTAAGTTAAATTATTAATGGGTTGCCCTAATGATCCAAACCTAATTGGATGGGCCCAATTGTGTGAAGCCCACCATGGGATGGGAATTAAATATCCCAATTTCGGATTTAATTAACTAATAAATAGTAAAGGGTTAAGATAAATATTAAATAACCCATAAATATCCAAAATAAAAGTCCTTACCCAAACCTAAACCCTTGGCCACGAAATTGGCTCTCTTCCCAACCCTAATTAGATGATAAAGGAAGGAAAGTGGAAGATAAAGATAGAAATTCAGAGTTATATGGGAAAGAAGGAGTTTTAGGCATGTTAGGACTCTATTAGCCATCAAAACACTCCATTTTTGTTCCCATTCAACCCACAACCACAGTAGAGACCTTGGAGGACGAAGGAGGGAGACTAGGATTGTGGGAGCTCGGAGGAGGAGGCTGGAACTTGGATCTTCTCCTTCACATTTCGTCTCCAAACTAGAGTTTTCTTACTCTACGAAAAAGGTAGGCATTCTCTCAAGCTAAATTCGTGTAAAAATTACCCTAGGTAGACTTCATGAACCTCTTCAAAAGCCCTCTCATCTCGTTGTATTTCCCTTGTCCATTTGAGCGAATTAATTGCTTGAAACCCTGGTGTTACCTTGAACCCGAATGTTCATGTTTGCTCTATACCCCCGCATGTACTTGTTCTCATGACATGAGAAAATTCTCATAAATACTACATCATGTTAGCTTTCAAACACCCCTGGTTTCGCTATATTGTGATCTCCCATGAGGGAGAATTAATTCTTTAAGTCTTGAACGCGGCAGGCCTCGCCGCCGTGTTTCCCTCCCGGTCCGAGCTAGGCTGGCCTGGTCTGCGAATCGCGCCTGAGCCGCCTGTCGCGACTTGAATCGCGACAGGTAGGCCCGCCGCGATTTAAAGATTTGCAGCCAGAACCTCTATTTGTACCCATATCCCTGCTTTATTTGCCATATAACCCTTGTACAAGTTAAACCATGTACTATTAAGCTTAACCATTGACCTGAATATTTTCATTGGATCATAATTAAATAATTCTTATTAATTAAAAGTCAATTTGCACAATTTATCATATCCTCATGATTTCTTTAAACTTGCACACACTTAACATTATTAATTGCCATTTGACCCTAATAAATTATTCAATAATATATCTAGTAAATTAGCGAAATAAATTGCTAAATTTTCCTATTTAATTATATGCAATTGTCTTCATTTTATACACGTGTTTTGAATACCGTTACCGTTTTCCCTCGGCCTTCGAGCACGCGAGGCACGATGGACCCATTTTTTATACACCTTCTCTTGACTTGGACGACCTCTCCATCAGGAATACTCTCGACTGGCCCAGGGACTCCTTGTCAAAGCCTCCGTAAGTCTTCTTGGCTTTGGCGTACGTCCGTTGTCGACGAGCTAGTTGTACCCTAAAACCCGTTACACTTTAGGGATCAGTACAATCCATGGCCTTAGTGTGTTCTTTCCTTATCTTATGATCACGACGAACCATCTAGCCTGTGTACACAGCACGGCTAGTGGGTGGGAGTGACTTCTACCAGATTGCCGGCCCGCGGTGGTGTGCCGTGCAACCGTACTATCGATGTTTAACGTGATTTTATGATAATACCCCTATCTCATCTGCTCTCTATATTTTCTCATCTATTCACGTTCTCTCTACGCTCTCATCTATCTCGTCTAGTACTCTCTTATCTCTTCTTGGTACTCTATTGGCCATTCTTGTGATTGTCTAAGATAAAGAAATAACTAATGCCAGTGCAATGGTGCCCGATCAGGTCCTAGGAGGAGCGCCCGAAAAGTGCTAGTGCCCATGGGAGTTAAAATGATCAAGGATGTGTTACGGCATGCATCCAGTGCCAGCATGCTATCAAGATTAATCTATGACAATCAATGTACTATCTATACCAGTACACTTGTTATCGTTACTAGGGCACGTTGTGCAAATTACATGATATATCTTTCCATGGCCATTCTATTATCATTCTTGTTGAACTATTTTCCCTATACCAGATGCTATTGTTCTCTCGTTATTGTTGCGTGATCTACATGACTCTTCTCTCTAGTTGACCTGCCATTAAGACATTAATCTTTTAAACCATGCTGTGTTCATGAGATATTAAGTCCTACTGGGCGTTATTTGCTCATCCTGTGTTTTTATTAAATGTGTTTTCGGTGAGTCTGATGATGACCACACTCACGAGGATGGGATTGAGGATGATGCTCAGGAGTGACCATTTCAGCAACCATTTGCTTTAGTAGTTAGTTAGCATAGAATGAGTCAGTTAGTCCTAATGTATTAGTTTGATTTTCAATAAAGTGCTCTGGGCCCTAGTTTTGGCTCTGACACGTTGATGTAATAGTTAGTTCATGAAGTTGATGAGATATTAGTGGTTGTAATGAAGTTTGGTGGATCATTAATGAAATTGGAGTTCATTTAGTATTACTCCATTTGTGCAATGGTTTGTATTTATTTTTTCGCTCTGTACTATTTAATAATTGTAATCCTGTTCCGATATTCTGCGTCGGGATGTTACAAACATAACCATTAACCTAAACATGATTTACTAATCATTAATCAACTTAGATCAACTTAAAATACCTTAAAACGACCTGAGCTAGGTCCACATAGGACCTTCATTGCCCAAGGCCCAACAATCTACTTCGCCAGAAGAACGCGACAAGGGCCACTGTCGCGTTAAGAACGTGACGGCCCGACAAGCCGCAATCACACATCAGAATGTGACAGCGTCTACCGTCGCGTTAAGAACATGACGGACTAACAAACCATAAACCCACACTGGAATGCGACGGAGTCTACCATCACGTTAATAACGCAACAACTCGATAGGCTACATTTAGAAACCAGAATGCGACAGGGCCAAGGATCGTGACCTAAACGCGACTGCCCGATCTCTCGCCTTCTCAGACAGAAACACTGCACTCTAATTTTCACACAGAAACCAGCTCAAAACTCCATTTCCAAGCATACCAAGCTTCTACAAATCATATAAACTATGTAGGAAACACAACTACACATCTATACACATTAAACATGCTTCAAAATAATCAAATAATGCAATAAAATGAGGAAAGTCCCTACCAACGAGAAGAACTCGTAGAACGAGGCTCGATCGATGTTCTCCACACTCCAAGCAGCTTCTATGCACCAAAACCACGTCAAAACATGAGCTCCAAAGCCGACGTTGCCATAAATCGCCGCAGCAACCCTCTCCCCGATCGAATAGAGTTCCCTGCTCTGTTTGGTCGGAGGGCCAAACTTATCCTATTCTTGCTCCAGCCACTTACCCTATCTCTTAACCTTGTCAAACGCTCAATTATGTTGCTCTTTCAATGCCCTCTTATCCTTTCATGCCATCGAGATTTGGCAACAAAGTCACTTGGCCTCCCAACTAAGTGACTCACTTTCCTTTGCCAAGTGAGCTACCCACCAATCTACTTTGGCCTGGGTCTTATTTGCATTGCTCTCAGCCTCAATAAGCTTGTAATGGCATTGTCGCAGCTATAAGTAAATCGTTGCCCTAAAAGCAACTTGAATAGCTCGGAGTCCCAAGTTCTAGTCTTGCATCTTCACCATTTCCTATTTGAACTTTGCATCCCTCAATCATTATCTTGAGGTCCTCTAATGATCCAATAGTAGGGAAAGAGAGGATCTTCTTCTCATCATTGGCTGTGAATGTAATGTGACTAAGGGCCCACAACAAAGTCCTACGTGGAGGAAGTGATAGAGGAGGGAACGGAGCGAACTCCCCTATCATCTCTGACGCTGCACCCTCTGAATGGAATGGGGCTTGGGAAGCCAGTGTTGCAGGTTACACTATAGTAGTATCTCCAAAATATTTAGTTTTGTGTGATTAACAAAAACACTCATATTTATTTATTGATTAACATAAATCTTGTATGAATAAATATTGAATTTATCTAGACCAATAGATCATGCTCAAAAGAATTATGTTATATAATTCATGGATGATCATGTTTTCATAATAATGATGTCTCATGCATACCTACTTAAATATACAACAAAACACTCAGATTCACTAAACGACTATCAGTATCTTGTATGTGCATGATCTTTAGTTAAATATGTCATGACTAATGGATCAAATTAACAAATCATCATTTACGAATGTTGATTTGTATGTTTGTATGATTTTAATGATGTTATGCATGCATGATCATGCTTATTAATTGCACCGTGCTTAATAAGTGGTCTAGACATTAAGACTAATATTTTTTCAAAAGAACACAATGATGAAAAAAAATACATATAAATTGGGAGTTCAATGATCTAATCACTCTTGACTACATATAATACAAAGTCACAAACTGGGATAGAAGTTCTTAAAAAAAGATTCATATCTCATCTCCCAGTCATAAAAATGAAGTGTTGAAATGATGTCTCAAATTAAATGACAAAACAAGAAATCTAGTCTAAATGAAAATAAATCTCAAACTTAATACAAAAAAATCTAAACAAAAACAAGTCCTAGACACACATAAAAAAAAAGTCTTAGACACATGAAGTGAAACAAGTCTCAAGACTCAAAGATAAACAATCTCAGATTCATTAAAATCAAGCCTCAAGTTTGATTTTAAAATCGAGTCCTGAGAAAAATAAGTCCTAAACTCCCTAGAAATAAGTATTGATAAAATTGAGTCTTACACTCATACATAATCGAGTCTTAGACAAGTGAAAAATGAGTCTTAAATTAAAGTGAAAATCAAGTCTCAAACATATTATAAGAAATCGAGTCTCATAAATCAGAGAACAAAAATAAGTCTCACTTTCAGACTTAAACGAGTCTTACTCTAAAGGAGAAAAGGAGTCTTGCACTGAGATTAAAAATAAGTCTTTGAGAGATAAAAATGATATCACTCACACTTTATAAAAATTAGATCTCTACCCATGCGATGCACGATTTTTTTTCAAATATATATTTAGTTGAAATAAATTTATAATTTATAAAATTTGGATTTGGTATGATCTTTATTAATAATAATAGAGAAATATTAACATAAAAATATATAATATGTAAAAAACATAACATTCTATCTAGTCCTACCATGTTTTGCACACTTCCAATGTTGTAGGTAGAAATGAGATGATTATTAATAGGTGCATTTAAGTGGAAATTTAAATTTTAAAAATTATGTGCTACTATGTATTTCTATTATTGGGGAGGGGGATGTTATGGCGGTAATATGATTATTTAAATTTCTTAGTTATTTTTTGGCAGTACAGAAAGTTATATTATTTAGTTCATTTAAACTACCTGTATTTCTATTTTTTGGAAGGGGAATGTTATGGTGGGAATAGGATTATTTAAAATTTTTAGTTATTTTTTGGCATTACAAAAAGTCATATTATTTAGTTCATTTAAACTACCTGTATTTTTATTTTTTGGGGAGGGGGATATTATGATAGGAATAGAATTATTTAAATTTCTTAATTATTGTTTTGTTATATAGAAATAGTCATATTATTAGTTCATTTAAACTACCTGCATTTCTATTTTTGGGGAGGGGGATATTATGGCGGGAATAGGATTATTTAAATTTTTTACTTATTTTTTGGCAGTACTGAACATCATATTGTTTAATTCATTTAAACTATCTATATGTCTATTTTGGGGAGGGGGATGTTACGACAGGAATAGGATTATTTAAATTTCTTAGCTATATTTTGATAGTACAGAAATAGTCATATATTTAATTCATTTAAAATATGTATATTTCTATTTTTGGGGAGGGGAATATTATGGCGAGAATAAGATTGTCCTGGTGCAGCCACGTGACAGCACCAAGACTGAGTTATATTATTATAATATAGATGAGTATCTCTCTTAGAAATCAAAATCAATACTTGCAATAAACAAGTCTCAAAAAACTAATAAACGAATCTTGCTCTTAGAATAGAAAACAAGTCTCACTTTATAGAGAAAAAAAAGTCTCATAAAATTGTTTCTGTAGAACACAATAAAACCATCAAAACAAGTCTTACACTCAAAAGACACAAAAAAAAGAGTCTGTCTATGGGACAGAAAATGAGTCTTACACTCTAAGGAGAAAATGAGTTTTAATATAAAAGGAAAAAAATTCTCTCTTTTAGAATATGAAAAATGAGTCTCTTTGAGAGAGAAAAACAATCATACACTCTAAAGATTTCAAATATGATTTCTGCTCAAATATTCAAATAAAATCAAGTCTCCTTTACAAAGAAACCGAGTCTTACACTGAACGAGCTTTATCTCTCTCACATAATCTCATGAATTAGTTTAAGAGATTTGATTATCAATATAAAAGTTGTATTTGAGGCATAAATGATTGATTAAAGCAGGTCCATATTATTATTAAATTCAAGACTTATCTATAATGCATGCTTAATGACGCATACTTTATTTGATTATGGAAATCTTCTTTACAACAAACAATGAGTGTCTAAATCTTGTTTTATTCCTATATGTTTCATGACATATTTTCCAAGAACTGTTTATGGCAATGCATGATTATTGATGCATTTTCTTATGTGATTAATGTGGAAATGGATTTTTATTAAAGATAATCCATCGAGAATTATCATTTAAAAATTTTAGTCTATTTATCATGTTTCTCATGTTCTCGTGGATGCATATTGCAAATTTAAGTCCCGTCAAGTGCTACTCGAGCTATGGTGATGAGAGATGAACCAGCAATCGCATAGCGCAGTCGTGCGAGCCACCGAAGTGGCAACAAATGTTCTGCCTCCGAGAGTCAAAGGGCTTTAGTTCTATTTTGCGCACCATTTGACTTCGTCAAACGAAAGTAGAGATCGGGCCAAGACCAAGATCCCGCCGTTGCCTAAATGCAACGACGTTAATTTCATCTCTTTAAAAGAGAAAACTCTTGATTAATCACCAGATTAGAAAGTCTCATGGCCTTAAAATGGAAACATTCGATAAAGGTGCGAAGTGCATGCCTGAGTGATGTTGGAATAGCAACAAGAGAAAGTTGTCTATTGAAAAGCATTTGACTCATTGTGATCATTATCATCTTTTGTACAATTTTTGGAGGCTTTTATCCATCCATTCATTTCATATTTGTCAATTAATGTCAATTGTGTTCTCTTGGTTTCATTTGAAGCATGATAGTTATAGTTATGCTGGTGAGTCGGCAGACTGCTGAGTCAGCAAGCTCAGTTGAGTCGGCAGACTACTAAGTCAAGTGAGTTGGCAGAACCTCGCTGCAACCATGAGTCAGTAGATTTTTGAGTCGGCAGACCGCTAAGTCAAGTGAGTTGGCAGAACCCTGCTGCAACCATGAGTCGGCAGACTACTGAGTCGGCAGACTACTAAGTCAAGTGAGTTGGCAGAACCCTGTTGCAACCATGAGTTGGCAAACTATTGAGTCGGCAGGGTCCTGCTGAACCAGTGAGTCGGCAGGCTACTGCAGTGCTGCCGAATCACCTAGACAACATAGTTTTTTTGAAGTCTTTTAATCATATAAAGTCTTTTAATCTTATAAGAATGCGCGAGAAAATTTGGCAGCACCTCCCCTTTACTTATAGCAAAAAGGGAAGGGCACGGTACTTGTCCACCATGATGGAGATGGCACCAAAATGAGGTATTAGCTGCGTACGGCGTCACCCAAATGGCATGCGGTACCAATTCTCGAGGCTTACCTACGAGGGAATTGATGAGTACTGGGACCGTAAATGAGTATTCCCATAAACCAAGGCTTGCCGTCTCATCAGATATGAGGCCTGTCGACTCACTGGTTCAAGTCTCCTCACTGATTCAGTGAGTCGGCATCCTGCTGAGTCCTTGCCGACTCACCGGCCAGAAACACTTAACGGTTTAAACTCACGGGGAAAATTCGACAGCATCTCCCCCGGGCACATGAGATGTGGGGGAGTTCGCGGTATCCATCCACCATAAAGGAGATGGTACCAAAATAGGGTGTTGGCCGTATATGGCGCTACGCAAATGGCACACGGTACCGATTCCCGAGACGTGGCTACGAGGGAACCGATGAGTACCTAGACCAAAAACAGTCCGGTGGACAATCGAACAACGTTTGAGTTTAGGAACTTAGGCAGAGATATCATATTATCTAACTCGAGGCCTCATAGAGTCTCATTTCTATGTGAGTCGGCATGAAACTGCTCTGCATGCGTGAGTTGGCAGCAAGCAGTTCTGCCTGTGTGAGTCGGCAGCACTCATTTGCAAAGGAATGGCACTCAAATCACGGCGGAATGGCGTGAAAATTTTATGGGAGGGACTGAGGTGTGTCCCAGTCGATTTCAGTCTCTTACACGGGCCGGAACACCATGCCAACCCATCCTAAAGCATTCAAAGCTCACTGCCCAGGTGAGTCGACAGCAAGCAGTTCTGCCTGCGTGAGTCGGCAGCACCCATTTGCAAAGGGACGACACCCAACTTACGGCGAAACGACGTGAAAATTTTATGGGAGGGACTGAGATGTGTCCTAGTTGTTTCCAGACTTTAGGCGGGTGAAATGCGGCACTGATCGGTCTCAAAATGTCGAAAGCTCACTGCCCAAGTGAGTCGAAAGCAAACCTTCAACAGAGATCCATTGACCTATGTGGTTTTCACCCCGGAAAATGGGACAAACGCAGTATGGACACGATGTTGGGGCCGAATACATCCCGATCAGGTCCTAAGCGGGGCATGAGTATCATATTACCCAACCCTTCATGCTTGGACTGGGAATCGTGGTGATTCGTCAAGCCACATTCAAGCTCAAGACTTATGGAATGGGGGGAATCCTTGGTACAAAGGGGGATTGCAGCACCCCTATAATGGGTAGAGGGCGGTCAGTCCCTATTTGTGGCCCAAACAAAATGTGGGTATTGATTCACTCACTCTTGAATGCCCAAGGACTCATATGGCTATGAGTCGGAAGCCTGCCTTGGAGAAGGCTGAACACCCAGAACAAGCGCAGTGGAGCTTTAAATGGCAGAAAAGAAGCCAAAAGCAAGGAAGAAAACAGGAGGGGAGGATCCCCACGGCTGGGCAAAGGGGCTTGACATCTCTTTCCTCACAATAGGAGACTGGATATTAAGGTCATCCATCCCCCAAATGGAGTGAGACTTTGTAATGGCCTAGATATCTATACCCAATAAGGGTCCATATCCAGATCTGCCTCCCGCGAACGGACTGAAGTCTCGCAAGGGATATCTCTCACATGTGTCCAGTACGAATATAAAAGACCACAATTACAGTATATATCACAGGAAAGTACGTGTATATAACTGTAAATCACAATGTACAATAGTCCACAATTACAATATTACATGTCCAATTAAAGAGTACAACTACCTGGGGCATACCCCGAGGGAGCACAAGCTCAAACGACTTCACTACTCTACTGTTGGTGGTACAAGTCTGCACTACTCTGCGTAAACCACGCCAAAGTCAGCCAACACCTGAAACAGACTGTAAGGGTGTAGCAACCTGAATTTTTACGAAAAAATAAAAATTTAAAACCTAGCTAAATGGATATTTAAATAGAGCATTAAATAAAACCCATTAAATGGAAAAGAGTAATGGGCTTTGCTTAATGGATCTTCTAGAATTTATTGGGTCAAAAATATGAATTTACAAGGGAGAATAATAGGAAAATACCCTAAATTCGTAACTAAATTATTACCTAAATAGAAAATGGGTATTTAATGCATTAAATAGGAAGTTAGAGTTGGAATTGAATTCCTAAACCTACCCCATATGGGTTAGCACGAATTTGGATCTTTTTCAAGTCTAAATAGAGATTGGAAGCAAGGAAGGAAGGTGGGAGTAAGGAAATTTTGTAATTAAAGAGGAATTAGAGTAATAGTAGGAATAGAAATACATACTTGCATAAATACACCTCTTAAACTGTCTTGGGCAACCCTAGCTCGTTGCCAAGAGTTGCTGGACGTGGAAAAGAGGCTAAGGAGGAGAGGATTTCGTGGAGAGAAGAAGAGCTTGAAGCTTCTTACCTTGTTCTTCAAGTTCTAGCCCTAGAAGACAAATCGAGTCAAAGGTAGGCATTCTCACAAGCATAAACCATGAAACTTTTTCTGTAGGTTCTTCCTACCTCTTGAACGAAACCCCCAAGTTTCATATTTTTCCATCCATCCTATCTTTTGTTCTTAATTTTTGAAGAATTGCAAACATGATAACCCCGAGGTGTCATGTTTAATTCAAATCTCTATGAATACTTGATCCCATGCTACGAAAGTTTTACTGTAGATACTTCATGTTGTTAGGGATCATTTGCCCCTAAAAAGCCTAAATTTCATTGAGCATGTTGCTTGAATTAAATCAGTCTTGCTCTCTATGTCATGTTCTATGTTACTTGTCCTTGTTCGTTCGCAAACCATGTTCAAACCATGCTCTCTCTCTAATTCCGATTTACTGGAAGTACTCTTACATGTCTGGTTTAATTTGCAACTGGTTTCATGATTTTTCGTTGAATATATAATTAGTTATGATTTTCTAAATGACCCTGTATCGAAATTTAAATGTTCTGGTCCGCAATCCAATGTCTGGTCTGACTCCTGTCAAAGTCAGGCGCAGACAACCAGAAGGCGATGCCTCGACATGTCGCTTTCTGGGGCCTGATTGCGACAGCCTCCCTGTCGCCACCAAGAAGGTGTCAGGTGAGCCGTCGCATTCTTAGTACCCGATTTGCATGCCCTGTCGCGACCTGTGCAAGACCCTGTCGCGTTCTGCCTGGCCCATGTCGCCATCCTTACAGCCCTATGTCGCCTTCATAAGAATTTTGAGAAAAACCCATGAAAAATATTTTTGTCGCTTTCTAAATAATCCTTACGCCTTCTTACTGTTATACCCCCAGTAAAAACCCTACTTAAAAAGGATGCTATATTGAATGATTTAAAATATATGTTCACGACTTATTTCTATCTATGATTTCTCTTGCACTTGCACACACTTGAACCATCCATTTATGGCTGAAATATTGCAGAAAATATCTCATAATGTGCCTGGAAATTTATTGAAATAAAGTACATTAATTGCCCTATTTTAAGGACTTGTATTCGTTTCTTGCATTGTTTATAATACCGATATCGACTCTCCACTGTCCTAGAATTCCTCTAGAACGTCGAGCACATGTTTTATATACACACTTTACTTGGCTTGTGGTGAACTCTCTGTCGGATATTCCTTTCGCCGGACTAGTGAACTCTTGCATAAGGCCTCCGTAAGTCTCCTCTGATCATGGATTCCCACATGGTCGATGAGCCGGTTGTACCCTAATACCTATGATACCCTTTAGGGATCTACATGATCCAAACGGCTATTAGAGATTCACTCTCGTCTTAAATCACGCCGGACCTCTGGACCTGTGCATAACAAGGCCAGTGGTAGGGTCGTGAGTTCCACCTGACTGCCAACACTAAGTGTGCGTGTTGTGCAACTGTTACTATCACCTGATTACTCGACGAATTACGTGCAATGTCCACTAGCTCTCATCTATACTCTACTCGCTCACCTATTCACGTTCACTCTACTAGCTCATCTATTCATCTAGTGCTCTTATCTATTTCTTGGTACTCTATACTGGCCATTGACTGATTGTCTAAAGATAAACAATATAACCAATGCCTGGCAATATATAAAGGGCCCGATCTGGTCCTGGGATGTGCGCCCGAAAGTGCTAGTGCCCATGGGAGTTAAATGATCAGAGTGTTTGGCATTACACTCAAGTGCTATCTATCTCGACTATCTATATGACAATCAAAACACAAAACGTGCTATACTCTCTCGATGTCTAGATTGACAAACAAGTGCTATACTCGTCGTGCTATTACTATACTTGTGCTAGTTGTGCTATGGCCATCCTGCTATTCGTGCTATATTCGATACTTGTGCTATTTTGGAAACTATACTCGATCTCGTGCTATTGTGCTATCTTGTTACCTGTTGTGCTATCTCTTACTATATTTTGACTCTCTTGTACCTGCTATCTCTAGACACTCTGCCATTAAATGCGTTAATTATTTAAAGCCTGCTTGAGCCTGAGATTTAAGTCCTACTGGGCATTATCGCTCACCCTACGTTATTTGATGTTGTGTTCTCAAGTGAGACCGAGGATGACACATACACTCATGAGGAAGGGAATGACCAAGAGTGAAGCCAGGATTACCCTTGAGTCATTATGTTGTCTTAGAGTTGTAGTTAGTTATTTTCTTCTGTTGCAATGTAATTGGGCCCTTTAGAAGGGCTCTGATATTAGTGGTTGTAACTAGACATTTGGAAAATTAATAATGAGAATGATTTGCTTTAGTATTATTCAGTGTGCAATGGTTTGATGTCTAGTATACGCTCTATACCTTTTCTTGCAACTGCCTTTGCGTTCCAATATTCCGCGTTGGGGCGTGACAAAGGGAGTGAGCCTCAACAAGTCATTGGCTCAGTAGGGACCTCCCACGAAGAAACATAACTACACAAGAGACCTCAACCCCAAAGGGTCTCACTGGCAACACTGGTAGCCGAAACATAACATGCACAGGCAAGCATGTTAAACTACAACTAATCATAAACACACCGGCTAAACCCCGGTCCTTGAAAAGTAAAGGGAAACACAAGACTAGCTAAACACCGCTAGTCCATCCTTCAACTAAACACCTCGAGCACAAACCTCACCGGCAAACACATTGCCTAGGCTACTGTCTCACAGGCTAACCACACACACGAAGCATCGGGATAGGCGACAACCAGCCAACACTCGTAAACCACACCATAAACAGAAACCAATCTTCTTAACATGTAGAGCAGCACACCACAAGACTTCCACAGTACGTACGGTCTCGCCTCAACACCAGCTGAGGTCGGACTCATGTACCACAACACAACTCTACCCACGAGGGGTACATGTACCTGCTACCATGAGGTACAACACTGAACCACAGAACTGTGCCACCTCCAGGGCACACTACAACGGTTATCGGTTTCATGGTTATAACCTTAACTAGTGGTTCACACACAAACCATAACCAGTGGTCAAACACAAGTCGGTACGGAGACGATGCCACCACTCGGGAACGAACTACTGGTTCATGATGCCAGTATCCAACCCGGACAACAAAGCATAAGAATTGCCTCCTAGTCCCGCAGTCACAGATGAAAGGTCCAACTGCCGCTCCACACAACAGGCCAAGAACAGTGGAGACTAACTAACCACCACAACCTGCAGGTCACACACCCCGCAGGCCCAAGCCTGACACCTTTAGGGACTCCGGCCGAGAACCCTAAAGTGAGGCACTAGAACTGGACTAGCTGGGGACCAGTGTCGACTACTGGTGTCCGTCCCCCAACCACGAGCGCGCTACAAGCGACTGCACACCTACAAACACAAGTCGCTGCCCCTACTCATCTTTCCCCTCAGCTGGACGTACAACTCAAACTCTGGAGTGAGGGTGTCCAGGAAGACGACTCAGACCTCTATGGTACATACAAACCGGGACAAGCCCTAAGCACCCGGTGCTAGGGTAACCGACTAGAGAGGTATTCCGGAATAGGCGCCGGACCACCAGACTCGGTAAGCACACAAAGCACGATATACGATTCTGTATCATAAACCACAGTATACAAGTGTCGAGCTCAGCTTGTCAACGGTCACCATGTGACCTCCAAGTCAACCAACAACGACACATACACAACACGCAGTACTCAAATGTATGGTATGGCTTATCACTGGTCACCCTGTGACCCTCAAGCCATCCTACACACAATTGCTCATTAAGAGGGTCATCACATGACCGCCAAGACCACACATAAGATCTATACATCTTAACCATATCGGAACACAATCTAAATACATAAGCATGCTTAGCACAACACATAAGTATACCGATACTGGAACATAAGTTCGCCTGTCATTGGTCACCTCGTGACCTCCATGGCAACTCACACTACATAACACATATTAAACATTACCATAGACCCGGGCTAGGTCCACATCAGACCTTCACTGCCCAACACCCAACGCAGAAAGACTATAGAAGTCAAAGCGTGTCGACAACAGTCGACGCCTTACAAAATGCGTCGACCGATTTGGACGCCATTCCAAACCTTATCGCGGCAGGGCCAAGGACCGCGACCATATCATGTCGGCCCCTTCAGACGCTATACAAAAGGCTATCGCGACAGGCCTTAGTGACGTAACCAGCTCGCGTCGGCCCGACACGACGCCACCACACCCAAGCCAGTAAAACCTTCGGTCAACCTATAATCGCGTCCGACCTGGTTTCCGCATTTAATGCTAACGCGACAGACCACAAGGTCGCGACCCGACAACCGACTCAACAAACATAACGGAAAGCAGAACGTGTCATCGTGAAGCGACGCGTTCACTGAATCGCGGCGGGGACACCTGACGCCACTCCAGCTCATCTGTGAGCTCAACTCACAGACCGAACCCACCTTTCCCCACGGGAAAACACAACAATACACATCATTAAACCTACTAAAACCATAAATAGGTTAAACCTAACATACAAAACCACCCATACATGTTCCATCCCTTAATCCCCAATCATTCATGCTTTAAAAACAGTAACACAAGGTAGGAAGTCTCCCTACCAACTGGAAGATGCCAAAACCTCCTCGCCGATGGCACACCCATGCTCCGAGCATCGTCCTCATGGTTCCCACGCCGCACGGACCGTTGGAAGCCGAAATCGCCGGAAATCCGCCGGAGAAGCCATAGTAGCCCCTCCCCTGTGCCGGACAGAGCCTCCTCTGCTCTGTTTGGCCAAAACGAAGCTCTTAAAACTCTGATTGCAATCACGTCCAGGGTAGAATCCGCGTTTAAACCCTTTAAATGCGTCCCCCCTATCCGACGCCAAGCGGAAACCCGAGCCACGTGTCACAGAGGCAGTTCCTGGAATCGCGTCCAGTAAGGCCGCCTCGTTCATATTGCGTCGCCTTCCTCCGCCTAGACTCCAGATAATGAACCAACAGTGTAAATGGGCTGGGATAACCGGCCCACACTACTTACCCTATGCACAAAAACCATGAAAATAGCCCATTGACCATCTCTTGGTCAAGAGCACCACACGTAGACCCGATAAACCTGGATCCGAATGACCGTACTGTTATAGACTTAACCATTAAACAAAGGGGAAATAGGAAAAGCCTTGAAGAAGTACCGGATTAAGACAGGAAAACAACTATTAAATAAAACACATGCGCCCTATTGCATAGAAAGAAGAGTTGACATGCGCTATTACACATATAAAATTTCCATGGCCCTTAAGAGGGTCTTAAATGACCAACATACATAAAAGGGGAAGAGGAACAAGATAAGACAGATGGGATAGAAAGAAGCTCTCTCTCTCTTTCCTTCTCTTGGCTCTCTTACCCACTTCTTCTCTTCTCAACCTTTGCAGCCGCACACCTTTTGAGAGAGACCTTTTTGCTTCCTCTTCCTTTGCTTCTTCTCTTCTGCTGCTTGCTGCAACTCTTCTTGTGAGAGAGAGACCGCCAAGACCTCTTTTCTTCCTCTTGGTCTCTTCCTCTTCTTCTCTTTGCTGCGCCAGAAACCAGGAACTAGAAACCCCCTTTTTCTTGGCTCTCCCATCTTCTGCCCTGCCGTCCAAGCAACAGCCAGCCACACAAAAGGTAGCCACCAGGTCCCAGAAACTTCTCTTTTGTAGGAGCACTTTTTGTAGTAGGGAGGTGAGAGATCCCTTAGGATGACCCCTTGCATGGGGTGCTCTTTTTGGGCCTGCCTTAGGCCAGTAGATGGGCATGTTTGTGATGTGCAATTAGGGCTCACATTTCATTTTTATTTTTGATGTCCACAATTAATGATCAAATTTGTTTATGATCATGATGACTAAAATGAATACCTTCTCAAATATTTTAAACAAATATTTTATTATATCTTTTGAATGAATTGTGTGCAACAGACCAAATATCGCCTCAGAATAAAAAATGAATTTCTTGAAATCATATTTAACTCAACATGAGTTTAAATGAATAAGTTATGATTGTTTAAGCTTATCATTCTTCATCAAAAGAATTTAAATAAGCTTACTTGTCTTATAAATATTTATTTATTCCATCTAAATATCAAGAACATTATGCTAAGATAACAAATAAATTGTTTAAATATGTCAAAGCATTGTATATATCTAGATGTTTTCATAGGAGTTCTAAATTCAAACTTGCATTTCATACACATCTTGAACTCTTACCAAACAATTAAGAAAGATACTTGATGCAAACATTGGTTGTAATAAACTATGCTGATAAAAATCAAAAAGATCATGAAAGTATGTGTTTTTATAGGTACCTATTATTATCAAAGTACTTTCTCAAGTATGGATAACTTGTAGAACGTTACAGGAATATATACAAGTATGGACAACATTTATGAAGATCTAAAACATATTATATAAGATAGAAAGAAATGATAAGTCACAAAAAACTCAAGCTATATCAAATGAAGAGCAATCCAAGACACAATAAGAAGATGCTTTTATCTAACGATTGGCAAGCTACACAATGTAAAGAGCTTAAGAATGCATGTAATGGATGATATTTCAAGATACAATGGCTAGATTAGTCAAGTCATTCTAAAGATCAGATGAAGCCAAAGAAACAAATAGACTGAAGATATAAATATCAAGAGTGTTTCAAAGAACAACAACTTTTGGGAGCTATGCATACAGACATTTCGAAAGCTTAGACACATTGAACAAGAAAGAGAGGAGTTGGTAACAAAATCTTTCTGAGAAACAAGAAGAAAAAGAGAAAGAAAGAGAAAGAGACAAAGAAGATTGGGTTGTGCTAAAAAAATCCTTATCTTCAATAATATTCAAAGCTCTTAAAATCATCTTCTCTTTCAGCATCTCAAAGAAGTATTCAAGAGAAGATCAAATCTTTAGTGACACAAGTAAGCTACAATCATCAAATGAAGCTAAACAATATCAACAAACTTTTAGTTTTCATTTCTTTGATTTGTGTGTTTCAGTCTAAGCCTCCATTATTGCTATTTATTCGCCTACATGGAGGTAGTCATAGAGTGGCAAGAAAATCTCTATAAAGGTGACGTATTTGGGTAGACACCAGTGAGCTTATATCTAAAATTGCTTATAATTGGGCCATTGTCTAGTGAGCTGACTTCTTGCTCCATAAAAGAAATTGGTGAATGTTGTGGTGTGTCTTCATGAAGGGTTATCTTCATGAAGGGTTATTTAAACTCAATGCTGAATGTGTTTCTTTAAATAAATCTAGTGATAGTTTAGATGTTGTTTGCTCCTATAATGTTGAATCTTATTGATAATTAGTCCATCTCCATATAAAATTTATCATGAATTATATATGAAATTTTTGGTGATTAACAAAACCCTGTAAAATACTTTTGAACAAATGTTTCTAAAGATTATCCACAGAAAATAAATCAAGAAAATCAATAAGATTATTCTCACTCATTACTGTAAGTTCAATGCATATGTTTTGTCTAAGTACACAACGATTTTCTTTATAGAAACAACAATTTGATCGCCATAACGATTTTGTAAGTCACTTAAATAACGATTTCCATCTCACAACGATTTCATAAGTAAAACAACGATTTGCCTTCACTTAAACAACGATTTGATCGAAACAATGATTTGATTTTACTTAAACAACGATTTGATCGAAACAACGATTTGCTTTCACTTAAACAACGATTTGATCGAAACAACGATTTATTTTCACTTAAACAACGATTTGATCGAAACATCGATTTGCCTTCACTTGAACAATGATTTGCTCAAAACAACGATTCACTCTTTAAACAACGATTTGCTCAAAACAGCGATTCACTTTTACTTGAACAACGATTTCCTCAAAACAACTATTCACTCTTTAAATAATGATTTGCTCAAAACAACGATTCACTTTTACTTGAACAACGATTTGCTCAAAACAATGATTTCACTTAAACAACGATTTCCTTATCAATTTCATTAAAACAATGATTTCATCTGCTCATCTATTTCTGTTAAGTAATAACTTTGTACAGAACATCGATTTCATTATATTAATACATGGACTATATTCACATCGACTTGGTTTCAACATGGATTACATTCTCACATGATTATATCATCAATTTGATATCAATATCATTTCTATACAGAATGCTCTTTATATAGCTGGTTTATAGTCTTGCTTTATCTTCTTATTTTCATTTCTTATAATACTTAAATATGCATATGCTTAAGACTCTGTGGACTTCAAAAACCTTCCCGCGCATCATACGGTATCCTAAGATCTTGATCATTTATTGTGGTAGTATAATATTTTCACACGAAATATTCTTGCTTACTTCATGTGTCACAAAGAGTCTTGATTTGTGTGATGTCAGAATAACCTTTCCTATTTGGCATACCTTCATACTGCACGACTACCAATGTTGACTGACAATTTAGACAAAAAGAAGTTGTCTAGGTATCAGTGTTTATTGCATGCAGGGCTTTTGTAGTAAAGCACGTCAAAGATTGATTTGTCAAATTGTCAAAAGGATAAAAGATTCAGAAAATCTTTCCCTGAAGGTGTAAGGATCAATCCAAGCACTTATGGCTGCAAGCTCACCACTCCATGCCTAGGACCAGTCTTTCTAATGTGCATGAAGCTGTGAGACAACAGACATCTGAACGGCTACTACAACAGTCAAAATAATTTGCTGAAGATAAATAGAAGACTGGTGAGTCCATGCAAGACAGAGAGATCATTAGAACTCTTGAATCTTCGAAAAGCTTGAAGCTCCAGTCACCTGAAAAAATAGCAAGAGCCAGTTCGTCCATTTCAACCTTCCAAAGCTCTTAGCTCTCAGAGATCTCACTCCATTCCTTTTGAGAGCTAGCGTAGGTCTAAGAGAGAGAATTCATTCAAGTTTATCTGGTGTCTCTCAGACTTCGCGTCGGATCAAGCATTGTGTATAAGCTTGGGGCCCTCCTCTTTCAACAAGATCTTTGTGGGCATTCCTCTTCGGGTGTAAAGAGAAGACCTGTTAAATCAGGTGGTGTAATTCCTCTTCTGGTAGAGAAGAGAAGGTCAGCGGTTGCTGGATGTGTAAGTGTCCATAAGGGGGACGGTACCCTTGTTTAGTGGAAACCCAAATTGTTGATTGGGGACTGGACGTAGGACACTGTGGGATAGGAGGTTCGAACTAGGATAAAAATCTCATGTTGTTTGTGTGATTTCTTTGTGTCTTCATTATCACTAACTCTAACTATCGAACTTAGTGTTTTCTATCTAGTTCATTTTATTTACAGGAATTTCTACTAAAATATTTTTAAGCAATCCATTCACCCCCACCCCCCTCTGGGCTTGCTATCTGGGCAACAAGTGGTATCAGAACCAAGTCTCTTCAAGAAGAAGATCTCACGATCTTAAGAGCTTAGATGAATGGCAGCTCAAGGATATGCTGAAGGTCAGTCTATCAACAGACCTCCTCTATTTGATGGTGAAGATTACAACTATTGGAAGACTCGAATGGAGTTCTTCCTTCAAGGTCTCGATTTCCAGCTTTGGTCAATCATTGATGAAGGAGACCTCATGGTACTCAACAAAAGAGAAGATTGGACAGATGATGACAAGAAGAAGATATCTCTTAACAGCAAAGCTAAAAGCATACTGTGTTGTGCACTCAGTAAGAAAGAATTCAATAGAATTTCTGCTTGCAAGTCAGTCATGGAAATATGGGAAAAGCTAAGGCTCACATACAAAGGAACTGATAAGGTAAGGGAAACAAGGATAGATATTTTGGTAACTCAATATAAGAGATTTCAAATGCAATCTGGAGAGTCCATCACTCAAATGTACAGCAGATTCACAGACATAACCAATGGATTGGTTGGGCTTGGAAAAACTTATGAGATCAGAGACATGGTGAGAAAAATATTAAGATCTCTACCAGCCTCATGGACTGCAAAAGTGATAGCCATAGAAGAAGCCAACGACCTCGGGAGAATGTCACTTGAGAAACTCTTTGGGTCTTTAATGGCTCATGAAATAAATATGGAAAGGCTGGGAGAATCCTCCAACAAAAAGAAGCATAGCAACACTCTCAAGGCCACAGAAGACACATCTGATGGTGAGTCAGTAAGTGCAAGAGCAATGAGAGTAGTGAAGATGAAGAAGCTTTTCTTTCTAGAAGACTGCAACGTATATTGGCCAAAAAGAAGTACCAATCAGGAAGAAGATATTTCAAGAAAGGTAAAGAATTCAAAAGACTAGAAGGGAAAGAAGTCAAGAATTCTGAACCCATATGCCACGAGTGCATGAAGCCAGGACACATCAAAACTGAGTGTCCAAAGTTAAAGAAAATGAGTTCAAGAAGAAGGACAACGTAAAGAAGTTCAAAAGATACAAGAAGAAAGCCATCGCCGCTGCATGGAACAACGAAAGCGACTCAGACAATGAGTCAAGCTCCAGCGAAGACGATGAAGAAAAGGCCAACCTAGACGTCATGGCAAATGTTGATGAAAAGGTAACTTCAGACTCATCTTTTACTTCTTGTAATGAATCTGATTCAGATAGTCTAGAAGATGCGTTTAATGAACTATACAGTAAATATAAAGATGTTTGTAAGTTGCTAAAAACAACTAAGAAATATTATGCATGTTTGGAAATTACCAACTCATATTTAAAATCTAAAACTGAACAGTTAAAGAAACACATTTCTGAACTTAAAAGAAGAAATGAACTGCTATGTGAAGATGTTAAAATTAAGAATGAAAAGATATTGAACTTAGAAGATCAGGAAACAATAAGTAAACTTAAAAGTGACATTAACACACTAACAAATGATAATGAATATCTGATGGCTACAGTTGAACAATTTACTAATGGTAAATGCTCTCTAATACTAAAAGGAGCAAGAAGATCAGGTATGAAAAAGTATGGGTTAGGATACACTCCACCAGAACGAAGAAACTGTAATTCATCCAAAAATTTATCCAACTCCAAAATTTGTAGTTGAACAAAATCCTAATCATAAAGGAAATAAAAATAAAAACCACAAGTCAAATAGGATAATAAATAATATTCCTTGCTGCACACACTGTAACAAATTAGGTCACACCAAAATAACCTGCACAACCAAACACCTAAAATGGATTCCCAAACAAAACCGTGAAGAAAATAACCAACCAGGACCCAAAAGAACTTGGGTACCTAAATCTTATTGACTTATTGTAGGGAAGCCTTAGAGCATCAAAGTGGTACCTTGACAGCAAGTGCTCAAGGCATATGACAGGTAACAAGAAATTATTCTCTCATATCAAAGATGAAGAAGGCACAGTTACCTATGGCGATAATGGAAAAGGGTCAGTAATTGGATGTGGATCTATTGGAAGTCAAGATAAAATCCTCATAGAAGATGTACTATGCGTCAAAGGATTGAAGCACAACTTAATAAGCATTAGTCAACTCTGCAACAAAGGCCACCAGATCAAGTTTCAAGAATCAAAATGTTTGATTATCAAGGATGGTGCAATTGTCTTTGAAGCCAGCAGAGAAAAGAACCTATATGTACTGCATCTAGAAGAACTCAAAGATCAAGATGTTTGTCTAGCAGCAAGCAAAGATCAGAATGCAGAGTTATGGCACAGAAGGATAGGTCACTGTAGTTTGAATGTAATAAGAAAGCTTGTCAAACATGATCTAGTAGAAGGACTGCCAAAGATAAACACAAGATTAGATAGCATTTGTGAACCTTGTGCAAAAGGGAAGCATGCAAAATCCTCCTTCAAATCAAAGACAGTGATCACTACTTCCAAACTACTATAACTATTACATATGGATCTGTTTGGACCAATGAGAACCACCAGCCTGGGAGGAAAGAACTTTGGATTTATAATAGTCGGTGATTTTTCAAGATTCACATGGGTATCATTTTTAGAGCATAAAGATGACACTTTTGAAAGCTTTGTGAAGTTCAGTAAAATAGTTCAAAAGGATAAGAAGTTCAGCATCATTGGCATTCGTTCGGATCATGGAGGAGAATTTCAGAACGACAGATTTGTAGAATTCTGTAATTATCAAGGTATAGAACATAATTTCTCAACACCTAGAACACCACAGCAAAATGGAGTAGCTGAGAGGAAGAACAGAACCTTGTTAGATATGTCTAGAACCATGCTATCTGAATATAATCTTCTAAGATACTTCTAGGCAGAAGCTATAAATACAACATGTTATATCATAAATAGAGTTATGATCGGGTCAATTCTAAAGAAGACTGCATATGAGCTATACAAGTTAAGGAAGTCCAGGATCAGCCATTTCAGAACGTTTGGATGTCCATGCTTCATTCACAACAATGGTAAAAGAGACATAGGTAAGCTAGATCCCAAATCCGATGAAGGGATCTTTATGGGGTACACTTCTAAACCCAAAAGCTATAGAGTTTTCAACAAAAGAAGTCTTTTAATTGAGCAAATTGTTCATGTTATTTTTTATTTGTCTAACCCTTCCTTGAAGAAGGAAGTCGATAGTGATGATGAAAATGCAGAAATTCTCTCCAAGAAACTGAAGGAAACATCTATCAAAGATGGTGAAGATCCACCCTTAGAAGAACTACAACAAAAAGATATTATCCATAATGATCTTCCAAAGGAATGGAGGTACAAAAAGGATCATCCTACTGACAACATCATTGGAGATCTATCGGTTGGGGTAAGAACTAGAGGTAATGTTATTCCTTGTGATTATCTAGCATTTGTGTCTCAAATTGAGTCGAAGACAGTCAATGAAGCACTGTCTGATGAATCTTGGATTTTAGCCATGTAAGATGAACTTAATCAGTTCAGAAGAAATCAAGTTTGGTCCTTTGTTCTGAGACCATCAGATCATCCTGTGATTGGCACCAAATGGGTGCTCAGGAACAAATTGGATGAAGCTGGTGTTATCACTACAAACAATGCTAGACTGGTTGCTCAAGGTTATTCCCAAGAGGAAGGCATAGATTTGATGAAACCTATGCACCAGTGGCTAGACTAGAGGCTATTAGAATTTTACTTGCTTATGCATGTGCATTGGATTTAAAACTTTTCTAAATGGACATAAAATCTGTATTTTTAAATGGTTATATAAAGGAGGAAGTCTATGTAGAACAGCCTTCTGGTTTTGATGATTTAGATTTTCCAAACCATGTTTTTAAATTGCATAAAGCATTATATGGTTTAAAGCAAGCACCTAGAGCATTGTATGAAAGACTTAGTGCATTCTTGCTAAATCATGGCTTTATTAGAGGTCAGGTAGATAGCACACTATGTATTAAATCAAAAGCCAAGAACATATTACTTGTGCAAATTTATGTAGATGGCATTATATTTGGATCTACTAATGAATCTTTGTACTAGTACTTTGAAAAGCTCATGTAGGGAGAATTTGAAATGAGCATGATGGGAGAGCTCAACTATTTTCTTAGATTACAAATCAAGCAAAGCCAAGAATGTACACATATTTGTCAAGCAAATTACACCAAAGAATTGTTGAAGAAATTCGGGTTCGACAATGCTAAACCACTGTCCACTCCAATGAGCACATTCACAAGGTTAGACAGTGATAAGGAAGGTAAGAAAGTTGATCAAAAACTTTACAGAAGTATGATAGGGTCATTACTTTACTTGACAGCTAGTAGACCAGACATCTTGTTTAGCGTATGTATGTGTGCTAGATATCAGTCTGATCCTAAAGAATCTCATCTAATATATGTTAAAAGGATTTTTAGATATTTAGCTAAAACTCATGACCTAGGACTATGGTATCCAAAATCATGTGAAACTAGTTTAATTGGATATTCTAATGCTGACTATGTTGGATGCAAGGTAGACAAAAAAAGCACCAGTGGAAATTGTCAATTTCTTGCAGGATGCCTCATTTCATGGTCCTCAAAGAAGTAAAATTCAGTAGCACTATCAACAGCTGAAGCTGAATACGTAGTTGTTGGGAGCTGTTGCACACAACTCCTATGGATAAAACAACAGCTTGAGGACTATGGACTACACATCCAGACTATCCCATTACTGTGCGACAATACAAGTGCGATAAATCTCACGAAAAATCCAGTACAACACTCTAGGACGAAATATATAGAGGTCAAATATCATTTTATTAGAGATCATGTAGCTAATGGTAATATAAATATCTCTTTCATAGATACTCTGAATCAGTTAGTAGATATCTTTACAAAGGTCTTATCTGAAGAGAGATTTACGTCTCTTAGAAGGGAATTAGGCATGTGTAATTTGTAATAGATACGTCTGCATGTAACTGAAACAATAAATTCCAGAATAACACTTACTCTTCCCGCTAAAATTTAAGCAAATTCTTTTTTGCTTACATCATAAATTGCTACGGCGTTTCAGTTTAATTCTTTATTATTTGTGTTATCTTCTCTTTTGTCGTTATCTTACATCATAAATTGCTATTTCACTCTTCTCTTTTGTCGTTATCCACATTTATTACTCTACCATTTCAAAAAGGCGACTTCATGACCTGGCATTATGTCCGTAAGTCATGCCTCATCGATTTCTCTCTCTCTCTCTCTCTCTCTTATCTCTTCGATTTGTCTGGTGCGATAAACCCTCATCGATTCTAGAATCCCCTCAGTGCGATTTCGAAGAACTTCTCTATTCCCGCTCAAATTTCTTGAGGGCTTCTTCCTTTCTTCCCCACAATTCTCCAGAAACTCTCCTTGTTCAAATCCATGGCCGCTTTTGGGAGTTCCGGCAGCGTAGGTGGTTACAGCGTCGCCTTCCTCACTGCGGATCAGTAGGAACGGTTTGCGGCTGTCAAGATCAAGCTATGTGGGAACAAGGCAGTGGACATTGAAGATCTTGAGAAGCATGGGATGCACAGTATTGTGGAAGCTATTCAGAGGATGAAGTGGTCGAGGCTAGTTACAGTTTGAGCTGAGCTACCCTGACCTAGCCAAGGCATTCTACACCTGCCTGATGGCAGAAGAAGATGGGTCCCTCTCCTCCTCAGTTATGTTAGGGATCGGATGGGTGGATGGATCAGATCTAGAGGGGGAGTTGAATAGAACTAAAACCAATTTATGCGGAAGCTTAAGCAATTCAAAATTACTTTGAATCAGAGATCAATTTACTCAAACAATTTACTGATCTGAAGTTTGATTAGTGTGTGAGAGCAAATCAATTAGTAGTGTGAGCGAAATCCCTATGCATGCATCTAGCGAGATACAAAGACAAACCACAATTCAAACCACTGTACAGAGGATTTTTAGGTGGTTCAGAAATCACCTCCAGTGACTCCTACGTCCACCCTTACACAGTGAGGTCACACTACTCAAAACCTTGAGTACAACTCACACTGGAGCAAGACGACTCCAAACACCCTTGAGCACGACGGCTCAACACACAACCTTGAGTTCAACGACTCACAAACTGAGCGCGATGGCTCAAACAACAACCGGAGCACGACGACTCCAAATTGAGCACGACGGCTCAAATCCACACCGTGAGTGCGATGACTCATAAACCAGAGCTCGACGGCTCAAAGTACAAAAGCTAGATCAAACACAAAAGAGATCGGATCCTCTAGCAATGATCTAATTCAAGACAGTTTCGTACACAAAAATTTGTGTAGAACTTCATGCACAAATCTCATTGACGAAATAAGGAAGAACAAACTCAGAAATAAGACAAATAGATGTAGAAAGAGTGTTCTTCGATGAAGAGGCTTACAGACGCTTCAATTGAGGAGCCTTGATGGAAATCGATGGAGATTCTCCTCAATTGGCGATGCTCTGCTTTGATGGCATCTAAAATGCCAGAAATCCTTCTTCTCATGTGCCTCTTCAGTTGGATCTGCTCCCTTGCCTAGCACAGCAATCTTCTCTCTAGAGATTCCCCTTGATTCTCACGTCCTTCCTCTTGAAAGGATGGCCTGCAACTTCTGGAGATGGAGCAAGATCTGGAAACCCCCTTTCAGTCGCCAAAAAGGTTTCTTCAGGAAGTGTGTGGCTCTCTTGCCTTTGGGGTACAAGGAGCATGGGTATTTATAGCCCCATATGTCCATAAAGTGCCTTAGGGTTCATGGGCACGAAAACCTAGGTCAAATCCCCTAATTCCCAAGCAGCCACGTGTCCAGAGATATTCAGGATTTTGACTTTCAGCCAGAGTTTGTCGACACCACCAGGGAGTGTGTCGACACACTGCCCCATTTCTGCAAAACTGTTCTTCTGGGAACTGAGACTAGTGTCGACACTGCGTGGGACTAGTGTCGACACCGCCTGGGACTATGTCGACACTGCCTGGGACTAGTGTTGACACTACCTGGGAATAGTGTCGACACTGCCTGGGACTGTGTCGACACACTGTCCCAGTCAGGCAACTGGGTCTTCTGGAGACTGGGACTAGTGTCAACACTGCCTGGGACTAGTGTCGACACTGCCTGACAAAAACTGGATCTTCCTGAAAATTTAACACATAAGCCATTAGTACAATATATTATCATTAAAATATAAGATATTAAACATCAAAAACA
This sequence comes from Colocasia esculenta, assembly GCA_014218235.1. Classification (NCBI taxonomy): domain Eukaryota; kingdom Viridiplantae; phylum Streptophyta; class Magnoliopsida; order Alismatales; family Araceae; genus Colocasia; species Colocasia esculenta. Next base: position 34,857,826 of record CM024762.1, read on the forward strand.
TGTTGTTGAACATTAACATGTTCCACCCATTAAGCATTGAAATCACAACATGTCATCATCAAAATCAAAGTATTCATGATTAAAATCACAATATGTCATCATTAAAATCACAATATGTCATCATCAAAATCAAGGTATGAGTGATGTTCATTGAATATCATTAAAATATAACTTTAGGAAATTCCAAAACACACTCAACCCAATAATCTCCCCTTTTTGATGATGACAAAATATGCACAATCTCCCAATATCTTGACTCCTTGACTACAATAACTCCCCCTTTGACCATATACACCCTTTGACCTTTCTCCCCCTAAAGACCTTTCTCCTTTAACGAACTTTCTCCCCTTTGACCTTTCTCCCCCTAGAGACCTTTCTCCCCCTTTTTGACAACATCAAAAAAATATACAAGAGAGAGAAACATTGATGGTTGGAGACCAAGAAATGAAATGAAGTAAGGAATGGTCATGAATGATCAAATAAATGAGACAAAGTGATATTATCAAATGAGAGAAATGATTGTGTTTTTTGTATTGTGCAATAAAGTTTAATCACAAAGACACACTCAACACAAAGTATAGCAAAGTATAATGATCTGAATGTGGTTAAAATAATGATGCAAATGTGAAATAAAGTGACCTATATGAGTGAGCAGAAATATTTAACAAGGATGTTAGGAGCTTTAAGTTAACACAATGTAAAATAATAGGTCTAAATTCAGTAAACATGAACTTTATGAAGGTCTTAAGCTTTTCTATCCTATCTTTTTATTTTCTTTCATTTTTAACTATGAAAGAATATAAGAATAAATTAGTTAAATTTCAGTGCTCACTTTCAGTGCATCTTGATTAGATGCAAGATTGATTATTAGTTTTAACTCATTTTACAGAGTGAAAACTGATTACCACTTTTTGACAATGGAAACAAATCACTTTTAGCTTACTCAATGGTTAAGTTGCATTGCTCTGATCTTTCCAGAGTTGAATTTTCATGTTTTCTTATGATGTTTTGCAGGAATATGTTTGCTTTGACCAACAAGTGACTATGAATTTAGAGAAATGATTCTTAACATGTGGTAAAAATGAAGATTAAACATACACATGTTAAATAGTAAAGCCACTCATGTGCCTATAAGTGTTTTGCAAGTCATTTTAAAGACATTCAGTATTAAGATTACTTAACCTTGAATGATACCGAATCTTTGAAATTAAACTAAATGCACAATGAGTTTAGTTTCAATGTTTTAATTCTCTCACAAGAAAATAGCACAATGACTCAAAAATTATGATGATTTTAGGGTTCAAAATGGACAAGTAAGGTCAAGAGATATGACAATGACTCCCCCTCAACAAATATTCCACCTCAACAATTGCATAAAGGAATCTTGATACTTGGCGGAGACATATACTCACGCATAGTGAAAGTGTCCAGACAAGCCTGACTTGTCTTTCTTCAAATCATCATTTGATATACCAGAATCCCAATGCAATGTGAGAGTGAGGAATGCATTTACAGGAACATTTGTCAACAAACTGAATGAGAGTGTGATGATAATCAGATATGAAAGAATATTTCTTCAGCATTTCACTCAAAGATTCTTTTGACTCACTTCCCCATAAGATATGCATGAAATTCATTGCATTTTCAAGAACATTTTTGCACTTTTTCAAATTTACTCCCTCTTAATATGTGCATGGAATGAAAAGGCTAGTAAGTAATTCACACATGATTATGCACACAAATAGCTTTAAGCATAACATGACTTCTGGTACTTGGCGGAGTATTTTACTCACGCATAATGAAAGTTTCCAAACAAGTATAACTTGTTTTTTCACATGTCATCATTTGATATACCAAAAAGTCAAAGCTGTTGATATGCACACAGAATCATGGGCACAGTTATGCAAGCATGATAACACAAACATGATTCCAATTGTAATGACATAAAGTTCATTGTTGGGAGTACCATTGAAACACTTTCTTATTGTCAGATAAAATTAAACATTCATTTCAATTCAGGCAATTCAAATTTGAAATAATAAAGAAGTTTTACCTGAATGGACTTCAATTGTTTTCAAAGATTTTACATGTGTTCTCCAATCATTTCTTGCCTTACACAGCCAATATCTTGAATCTATTTACAATGTATGGCTGCAAGACTCTTCAGCTTGCTGATCAAGCTAGTTTTGTGACCCACACTTGCTTGGGTCCTGCAATGAAATCAATGTTAGAGAGCAATAAAGATTTCTGAATCCAAAATGATTTTATTTTTGGTATAGATGCATTTCTTTCATTGATAGAACTATGAGCAGAATTAGTTCCATATTTTATTTTTACCTTGCTCAATGCATCTATGTTTTCATGAAGTTTTCTAATTTTTGGATTTTTAATATAAGCAGAAACAGAATGATTTTGTGCAACATTTCTATGCCTATACACATGGAATTTCTGAACATTTTCAGTATGAACATGATATTTATTCCTATGTGTATGTGCATATGCATTAGACTGGAATTTCTGAGCATGCACAACAATATCATTTCTGTACTAACAGTCCCTAGAAATATGACCAATTTTATGACAATGAAAGCATTGGACTGATTTGGCATATTTATTGAAATTTTGATTTCTAATCCAACAATGTTTGGCAAGATGACCAGGTTTATTACGGTTAAAGCAAATGAGAGCATTTCTTACCTGGTACTTACCTTGGCATGTATGCATTTGCTGGAATCTCCTTTTCATGTGAGGAGACTTACCATGAGGAGAAGGAGGTGTCTTTTGGTGGCTCTTGGCATGATGTGAATTTGGAACTTGCCTTGGAGCTTTTTGGACTGATGGAGGAAGTAGATGAATCTTCTTGACAGTAACATTCTCCTTTTTTCTCTGTCCGTTTATGAACAAGAACTTTCACTAGTTTTTCATTAGAATTAACAGAGTTCTTGTTCGTAGCAACTTTAACAAATGTTATTTGTTTTATTTTCATTTTTCTTATCTCTCACAGAAGAAAACTTGTGTTTTTAGTTTTTTTCAATTCATGTTGAAGCTTCTGTTTTTCAGCTTTAATGCAACAACTTCTTTTTCTGAAATTTGAAGTTTATTTAGCATGACATCCAAACCATTTTCATCTTGTTCTTTTTATTTTCAAATTGAGCAATTTGTTTTTCCAAATCAGCAATTTTATTACTCAAATTGCTACAATCATTGTCCAATGGTTTGTCATGCAACAAACATTCAATCTTCCTTTTTAGATGACTATTTTCTTCAACAAGTTGTTTGCATCTTTCATTTATTTGATGATCATGAGCCATGTTAGAGATCTGTTTGTTTAATTGATCATTGTCAAATTTGAAGTTTTCATTGAGATCAATCAATTTTTCATTTCATCATTCAAATTAAGATTTTCAAATTCCAACTGATCATGATCGTCTTTTATCTTGGACAACTTGTTTTCATAAATTTTGATTTTATCTTTCAGACTTTCTTTTTCAAATTCAGTTTATGAACTTCAATTTTCAAATTCTCAATTTCTCGTGAAGGATCTTTATCATTGTTCTGGAGCAATTCAAGTGTATTTTTAAATTTTCACTTTCTTTGTGGCAATGTTTTAAAGTCTTTTTCAAATCCTTATTTTTAGTATTCAGCTTTGCATTAAGATTTTGAATCTTTTCACAGAATTCAATCAATTCAACATAAGACATGCTTTCATCTGCATCAGAATCAGAATTAGAATACATAAATGGATCTGGAATTGATTTACCTAACCTGTAGATCCATTTGAATTCTTGTGTTTTGAAGAGGATGTAGAATGCTCTGAGCTCATGGAATGTGCTGTTAGAGCCAAAGTCTTTTGAATTGTTAATTTTCTAGATTCATTGAAGCTCTTCTTTGCCAGTAAGTGCTTGTGAATTTCTTTTGCTCATTTTCTTTGTGAATCCTTTCCATCACAGTTGTTGGCCATAAAGCATAACTCCTCATTCGCTAAACTTGAAGAGTTCTCTTCTTCATCCTCACTTTGGACTTCATCTGACCAACTTGCAATCATGGCTTTTGGCTTCTTCAATTTGTCGTTCTTCTTGTATTTGTCCTTTTGATCTCAGGACACTCACCCTTCATGTGTCCTATGAAGGATCGACGAAAAGGTGTGGATAAGATCTAGAAGGGGGGGGATGCATAGATCTATGCCACTTTTTGCGGAAGCTTAAGCAATTTAAAAATACTTTTAGAATCAGAGGCAATTTTAATAGTGAAAAACACAGATCTGATGAGATGTTAAGTGAGTTGATAAAATAGATGTGAAAACCAGTTGATTAAGTGAATCTTAAGCGATCCTATGCAAGCATCTAACGGATAATAGAATCAAACCACAGATAGACAAGTGCACAGAGATTTTTAGGTGGTTCGGAAATCACCCATGTGATTCCTACATCCACCCCTCATACCCAGTGAGGATTCACTAAACAACCTGGGCAACACACCCACTGGAGCCAGACAACTCCAACACCTGAGTTTACAACTCACACAACTCTAGAGTAAGACTACTCTAGATCCTGAGCAAGACTGCTCAACAACCACTTGAGTTCGACAACTCAAACCGAGCACAATGGCTCACAAATGACTTTCTAGACACCAACACAAGACATAGATTCTAGCAGCAAATCATGTCGAACATGAGAACATTCATGAGAATTATGCAGAAGCACTTGCACAATCTCAAAATGTCTCAGAAGAACAGAAGTACAGTAAGAATTGTATGAAAACACTTTGTTCTTCAATTGTACTCCCTTGTAGAAGTTCAGATTGGGAAGAAGCTTGGATTCTTGAAGTCCCAAACGATGCTCTGCACTTTTGAACTTGGGATCTTCCTTGAGATCTTCTCCAACGGATGCTTCTACTTGATCTGCTTCCTTGAGGCGCTTCAAATGCTTCTTCAAGGATCACACTCCAATTCTCACACTTGAATTGATGAGAATTGGTCTTCAGAAGACACCAGGAGAGCAGAGGAGGGAGATGAGCTCTTCTAGCCGCCAAGGGAAACTTTCGGGAGGCTCCAAGAGTTCGTTGGGTCTCTTGATGTGATGGATGGCCAATTGGGGGCTTTTTATACCCAAAAGATTCCAAAGTTACCCTTTGGGTACAAGGGCACACGATCCTAGGTTGATACACCATCGCCATAGGATGACACGTGGCAATCATCCATCTTAAGTTGCAATCTTTTCGTAGTGTGTCGACCTGCCCTGGTGGTGGTGTCGACCTCCTGTCCCAATTCTGAAAATAGGCTGTTCTGGGAAATGATCCAGTGTCGACCTGCCCTCATCCTGCGTCGACCTGCTGTCCCATTCTTCAAACAGACTATTCTGGGAACAAGGTCCAGTGTCGACCTGCCCTCATCCTGCGTCGACCTCCTGTCCCATTCTGCAAACAGACTGTTCTGGGAACGAGGTCCAGTGTCGACCTGATCCTGATCAGTGTTGACCTGAGTAGTCTAATTCCTGGATTTTGCGACTCGTGTCGACCTGCTTTTTGACTCGTGTTGACACAGTCTCAGCATTTCTTCAGCTTTTTGCCTTTGAGTCTGAGGTATTGTGTCGACACCATTGTGGGGTATGTCAACACCACCTTTGCAAAAAGTATTTGTACCTGAAAATTAAACACATATATCATTAGTAAAATATTTTATTATGAGTACAAATGATAAGTGTGCTTTGAAACATGCTTTTTGAATATAAATTTCAGCTAAAGTGTGTTTATGATGTTTCAATTAATTTGCATTAAAATCACATTTGTCATCATCAACATAAGAGGGGAAATGATATGAAATTACACTCAACCCAACAATCTCTCCCTTTTTGATGATGGCAATATTAAATCCATATGACAATGAGGTTTTGATGAGATGTGATTTTAAGCAATTTTTAGTTATTCAAAGTCCTTATTTTTCTTTTTGTTCATGCTTGTCAAAGACCTTTAAATATAACTCAGTCACAATTGATGGTTGTACTAGTGAAGTACAATGTTACTTGAAGTAAGTTAGTTGCATAAAGAAGTCAAGCAACTTGACAAGTATTCATACAATCACATTCACATAACAATTTTCAATCACATTGAAGACACAAGTGACAAAGTTCATTCAAGCTAAGCAGAAATCATTTCATTTCATTCAAGAGTAAACATTACAATCTTTCCAAAACATTACAATCATTTCTTGTTCTCTTTCTTTCTTTCTTTCTTCTCCCCCTTTGACATCAGTAAAAAGAATTACATTATGTAGAAGGTGGAGGAGGAGGAATGGGAACTAAGATTGTCTCATTGTCTGACAATCTTTTCTCCATGGAAGTCAAGCTGGACTTCATTTGATCTTGAATGGTTGTGAGTCTAGTATGCAAGTAATGTTCCATTCTGTCTGAGTTTTCTATCAAAGTAGCTTGAATTCTGTGTAGATCAGCTGAAATGGGTTGTGAAGAGAAGATGATCCAGCTGACCAACCAGGCCTTTGCATGATTTGAATTCCATTGTCAAATCAGTGATCTGTTTGTCAATGTGAGCATTGAAATTCCTCATGCTCTCCAAATCATCCACTAGATGTGCAAAAGAAAGTCTTGTGCTGGTGATCTCATGTAGTGTCTGCTTGGTGTTGAAGACATCAGCTTGGGAATTTGCCAAAATTCCCTGAAGAACTATCTCCAACTTTTGCTGGTGCTCCTTCAGCTGAACTGAAGCATCTGCCATTGTACCAATTAATCTATTGAATCTTTGAGCTGCATAGTCTGAGGCAGCTTTTTGCTCTATGAACTTGGCAGACACAGTGTTCTCCAATCTCTGAATCCTCAACTCAAAGGTTTCTGACATGGTTTGAATAGAGGTGTTCAAGGTTTCAAATTATCATTTAAAAAGGAGAACAACTCTGGTGGAACAGAAGGTCCACCAGAGGATGTGGATGCTTGAAATGTGGGTTGTGGAGAGACATGTGGAAGGTCAAATTCAGTGTGCATGGAGGAGGGTTGAAACTGAGGTGAGAGTGGGGCATGCAATGGTATATCACCTTCAGTTGAGACTTGAGGCTGATCCTCATTCAAAGGAGGCTGATCCTCTTGACCTTGGGGCTGGTCCCCTTGAGCTTGAGGCTGTTCCTCTTGACCCTGGGGCTAGTCCCCTTGATCTTGAGGCTGTTCCTCTTGAGCTTGAGGGGCCTCAACTACAACTGGCCCTCTCCTAACTTGATTACCCTCCAGTCTGAATCCCATGAATTTCTAAATATTCTTGAAGCGATAAATGTTGGACTTAGGGATAGACTGGGATTTCTCATTGTCCAAAGGCACACCAAAGTGCTGGAACACTGAAGTCAAGTGTGCAGCATATGGAAGAGATCTCTTGAGGTCTTTCCTGGTTGTTTCAGATATAATTTGATACATTATTACATGGAGATTGATTTTGATGTCCTTTGCCATGCAATAGAGAATGAACCTCTGTATATCTGTGAGTCTGTCCCTTCCACCACCTTGAGGGGTAATGATTGTGGTCAACATATGGTGGATGATCCTCAACACAGGGGGAAATGTATTTGTGTTGAATTTGGTGACAAAGGTTTGTCTGGAATCAGATTTATCAGCAGGCAGGCCTGTCATGATGGTATAAGCTTCATGAAGATCAAATTCGAAATTATGATAATCTGCCCCTTCATCTGGTACTTTGAAAATTGAGTCAGCTATGTCTATGGGCATGTCAATAACAATCCCCTTAACCTTTGACTGATACCCTTCATCTTTGCATTTCAAATTCTTGTAGAATTCCTGAACAAGTCTTGGATACATGATTTGAAATTCAGAAATGAAGAGTAACCAAGACTGAAAAGAGAAGAAGGTCTGAATTTCTGGAAAGGCATTTGCTAGCTGAATGTCTATCAAATCCACTATTCTGGGCTTTAGGATTAGCTTTGCTTCACTGATGGACTTTGAGGGGTTGGTTTCTTGAGACTGGGAAGACTCAGACGAAGATGATGATGACTCCGCAAAATCTCCAGAAGAGGAGCCCAGATTCGCAGGTCTAGGGTTGGTAGAAACCCTACCTCTGCCCGAAGAAGAGGGTCTACCTCTCTTGGCTGCTGGCTGAGATGCAGAGGAGGACCCTGGGTGCTTTGCAGGGTCATTGCACCGTTTGGTTCTTCTTTCTGATAGAGAAACATCAACCTCTGCCCGAACTGGCCTAGATGAGGCCTGAGATTTTGCTCCACGGCGAGGACCCAATTTTCTCACCATGGTTGCAAGGTTGGAGTGGAATCGGGAGTGGATGAAGGAGAAGAGGGAGATGATTGAGAAAGGTATGTGATTGAGAGAGAAGTTTGTGGAATTTCTTGCCGGAAATGAGAGAAAAGCGACCGTCGGGTCGACCTGATGCCTAAAAAGGGGTTGCAGTGGTGCAATACCCCGCAGGAACAACAAGGGCTAAATCGGAACCCACGATTTAAAAAATCTGGCAAGGGGTGCAGTGTCGACACTGGAAGACTTTAGTGTCGACCTGACCTAGGGAGTGTGTCGACACGGGATAGATGTGGTGTCGACCTGGCCTATGAAGAAAAGTTGAATTTTTTAGGAAAGAAAATTTGAGAATTTTGGGACGTCTTTAAAATGATAATCAATGAGAGAAATAGTCATTTCAAGGATTTTTAAGAGACTTAAAACTTCATTGTGTTATATTTTGCAAAAATTCATCACAATTCATGTTTTAAACAATTTCCAATAGGATATGAGCATTCAAAGACTTGAGTCAATGAAATGATGATTTGAGGGATATAATATATCTAACAATCAACTATAAGCTACCATATTTCTCAACGTTAAAGAAATAAAGATATCCTCTAGACTGAATACAATTGTTTTGAAAGTAAAACACAATCTTAAAGAACAACTTGATGTTGAATGAAAATGATTCTTTCTAAACAAAACTCCATTAACACACATATTTTGTTTTTGTAACAGACTATCAAATGATATAAATCTTTTCACTCAAGTACTAGTGCTTTTACACACCATAGTCCCTGGATACTTAAGATTTATTCATTGTCAAGTCTCAAAGGGGTAAATGATGACCTTTTGACATGAAAATATACGTTTGTAGACGCCAATATTTCCAGTTACTCAGTCATCATCAAAAAGTATAGCACATTGTTGCTGTATTTTGAATTTTTTTTGAATTTTTTTTTATCCCCTTTGAACAGAGATAGCATTAGTGTCTCATGACATGCATGGCACTTCATTCATTGTGAAGGTGTGCAGTTTCTCAGTATAAATGTCATTGCTCTGTTGAATTTTCAAAGTTTTTAAGAGTTTTGTAAGATAGAAATCAATTTTATCCAACATCAGTTGCAAACAAAGAGATGTTTTAATGTCAAGACACAAGTTGTTTTCAATCTTGGAAGAGTTCTGAGTTTCTGTGGGTTGAAAAACATAGTTGACAGTTGATTAGTAAAAATATGATAGATCACTCAAAGGATCATTTGGAGACTCTAGACATCTGAATGATGACATCATGCAGGAAATTGATGAAATGCAAAAAAGTTATGAATTTTGCAAAAGTCATGACTTGTGAATTTTCTAGCTCCCCCTGTGATGATGATTTCAAACATTTTCTATCAAAATAAAGATATGCAATTTTTTTTTTGAAATCAAGAAAGATAATTTTCTTTTAACAATAAAAGCTCCCCCTCAGCAATTGCATATTCATTTCTTAGTACTTGGCGGAGATATACACTCACGCATAGTGAAAGTGTCCAGACAAGCCTGACTTGTCCTTCTCCAAGTCACCATTTGATATACCAAGAAATTTCAACACAATAAGAGTTGAAGAATTATTGTCCAAAAGAAATGGAAGTGGAATTGAGAGAGATATGGACAGTGTGACTGAAGGAAGCAAAGGGTTATGATGTAAAAAGAACTCCCCTTAGACAATGCATAACACTCAACCCAAACCTAAAGAGAGATCAAGAATGTGGACATTTACAAAGACCAAGTTCTCTCTTAAGGATGAAAATATGTTTTCAGGAAGAGGTTTGGTGAATATGTCTACAATTTGTTTTTCAGTTTCAATGAAGTGGAGTTCAAAGGACTTCTTTGCAACCTCATCTCTCAAGAAGTGATGTCCTAATCTCAATATGCTTAGTTCCAGAATGCTGAATGGGGTTCTTAGACAGATTTATTGCACTTGTGTTATCACATAGGATGGGTACACAACCTAAATCTTGGTTGTAATCGAGAAGTTGATGTTTCACCCAGAGAATCTGAGTTCCACATCTACCTGCTGCAACATATTCAGCCTCTGCAGTTGACAGTGCAACTGAATGTTGCTTCTTGGAAGCCCAAGAAATAAGGCACCCACCTAGGAATAAACACAAGCCACTTGTGCTTTTTCTATCTAATTTACACCCAGCATAGTCAGCATCACAATAGGCAATCAAATCTAGCTTGCAATTAGCAGGATACCAAATTCCTAAATCACATGTTCCAACAAGATATTTGAAAATTCTTTTAACAGCTAACATGTGACTTTCCTTAGGATTAGACTGAAATCTAGCACACAAACACACACTAAACTGAATATCTGGTCTAGAAGTTGTAAGATAGAGTAGAGAGCCAATCATACCTCTGTAGGTCTTTGGGTCTACTGACTTACCATTTGAGTCTTCTTCTAGCTTAGCATTTATAGCAATAGGTGTGCTTGAATGCTTGAGGTTCTGAAAGTCAAACCTTTTGAGAAGTTCCTTGACATACTTGGCTTGACTGATGAAGATCCCTTCAGATGTTTGGTTAACCTGCAATCCCAAGAAAAATGTTAAATCTCCCATTAAACTCATTTCAAATTCATTCTTCATTTGATTTGAAAATTCAGTGCATAGGCCTTTATTGGTTGAGCCAAATATTATGTCATCAACATAAATTTGGACCACAATTATTTGATTTTTGACTATTTTTGTGAACAAAGTCTGATCAACATTTCCTCTAGAATATCCTTTTTCAAGTAAAAAGGTACTCAAACGGTCATACCAAGCTCTTGGAGCTTGCTTAAGACCATAGAGAGCCTTATTAAGCTTGAAAACATGGTTAGGATGTTTTTCATTTTCAAATCCAGGAGGTTGTTCAACAAAAACATTTTCCTTAATATATCCATTTAAAAATGCACTTTTGACATCCATTTGATAAACTTTGAATTTCATGGAGGATGCAAAAGCAAGGAAAATTCTAACTGCTTCTAGTCTAGCTACAGGGGCATATGATTCTTCAAAATCAATTCCAAATTCTTGATTGTACCCCTTTGCAACTAGCCTAGCTTTATTTCTAATGACTTGACCATTTTCATTCAACTTATTTCTGAAAACCCATCTAGTGCCAATGACTGTTTGGTCACTAGGTCTAGGTACTAATTCCCATACTTGATTTCTTTCAAATTGATGAAGTTCATCATGCATGGCATTAATCCAATCAGAACTTGATAAGGCTTCATCAATTGACTTTGGTTCAATTTGGGAAATTAGAGCTAGTGGGTCTTCTTCAATATCATGCAGGAATGATGATCTAGTCCTAACTCTATCATGTACATTGCCAACCACATTGTCTAATGGGTGATCTCTCAAAAATCGATGTTCAGAAATTACCTGTTGAGAAGTACCCACTTCTGGGACAATATTACCTGAACCACTTGAAGATGGTGTGTTCAGGTTCTCTTCAATGTTTTCAAACTCCTCAACAGTTGGTGAAGAGTCCACAATAAATTCATCCTCTTCAGTGTCTTGTCTTTCCCTGCAAGATTTAGAATATTAGTTGAAAAGGAATTTTCATCAAAGATAACATGTGGAGATTCTTCAACAGTTTTAGTTTTAAGAATGTACACTTTGAAAGCCCTTGACACCTCAGAATAGCCAAGGAAGATGGCTTCCTGACTTTTAGCATCAAATTTGTCAAGGTTTTCTTTGTTATTGTTGTGTACAAAGCATTTGCACCCAAAAGTTTTAAAATAAGATACAGTTGGCTTTTGTTTTTCAATAATTCATAGGGGGTTTTTCTGATTTTTGGTCTGATCAATGCTCTATTTAGAATGTGATTGGCTGTGTTTACAGCTTCAGCCCAAAAGGATTTGGGCAAATTACTTCCTAAGAGCATGGATCTAGCCATTTCCACAAGAGTTCTATTCTTCTTTCCACAACTCCATTTTGTTCTGGAGTTCTTGGTGAAGAAAACTTGTGGAATATTTGAAATTCAGCACATAAATCAGAAAAGGATGTGTTCTCAAATTCACCCCCATGATCAGTCAAAATATTTGATTTTATATGGATAAGTTGTTAAGACAGTGGTACAGAAGTTCCTGAATTCAAGACAAGTATCACTTTTGTGGGACAGAAAAATAACCCAAGTAAATCTAGTAAAATCATCAATGATTACAAACCCATATCTTTTGCCACTTAGACTTAGAATTCTTGTAGGGCCAAAAAGGTCCATGTGAAGTAATTCTAGTGGCCTAGATGTGAGTACCTCATTGAAGTTTTAAAAGATTTTCTTGTTGTTTTCCTTTAGCACAGATCCCACAAACTTGATTTTCAACATTAGAGAAAGATTCAGGAAGACCCTTAACCAAATTCAATCTTAACAACTTATTCATTGTTCTGAAACTTGCATGGCCAAGTCTTTTGTGCCAAGTCCATGCAATTTCATCTTTATTTGCAACAAAGCAAAGATTTTCAGAAAAGTTTTTATTTAGGTTGATCATGTAGACATTGTTTTCCCTTTTCCAAAAAATTTGATTTTATCAGTTGATGAGTCAATTATCTTACAGAAATCAGATTCAAACACAACTTTGTGACCTTTGTCACATAGTTGGCTGATACTGAGCAAATTGTAATCAAGACCATCAACTAGTAAAACATTATCTACAGAGTTTGAGGAAGTTTGACCAACCTTACCAGATCCTATGATCTTTCCTTATTTTTACCTCCAAAAGTTACTGACCCTCCCTCCTTTTCAATCAGGAATGAGAATTTGGCTGTCTCCCGTCATGTGTCGTGAACACCCACTGTCAAGAAACCACACATTGGAGTTGGGTGCACGACCTTCCTGCAAAATAGATCAGTGGAGAGAAGATTTTGGTACCCAAACAGAGTTGGGACCATCAGAATGTTTGAACATTGTTAGTAAATCTTTTCTCACCCAAATTTGACTTGTTTTTATTTTTGTTTTGTTACATTGTGTTTTCAGTCTTTTTCTGTTTGTTCTTTCCTTAGGAATGAAAGCACCAATATTTTTTTTTAGTGGGAGGGGAGTTTTTCATTTGAGCATAGGATTCAGATGAGGAGATGGAATCCATGGATTTTGTTGGTACATCAAAAGGTTTGGATAAAAGAATTGAGGATGATACCAACAAGGGTTGTCATACCATTGGCTCCAAGGATTGGTCCAATCATCTTGAAATGTTGTCTTGGAGGTCCAAGGTTCTTTATAAATGATTTCCTTTGACTTTTTCTTGTTTTTCAAATTTTTATTTGAATTTTGATTGAGTTGTTTGTAGCTGTTGATGTTGAGCAGGTCGACCTCTCCATGACTGGTGTCGACACAGCAACCACAGAAGCTTCTCTTGTGGACTGGTGTCGACTGTCAGGAGACTGTGTCGACCTGGTTGTCTTCTTTTGTTTTTGAGTTTTTGATTTGTTTTTGTTTTGTTTGATGTTTTGTCTGATGTTTGCTTGATTTCTGTGTTCTCAAGATTAGGACCTTTGACAAATTTAATTAATGGTGCTTTGCCCTTTTTCTCACCAGATTTGTCTCTTTGGTTTCTGTTTGTTGAATCCTAATCCATGAGAAGTTGTTGTCATGTTTGTTCCTAGCAGTGCCTCCAAGTTATCTTTACCTTTTGTGAAGGTTTGGATAACTTCATCCCTTTCTTTTAGCTGGTTTTGAAGGGTTTTAATTTCTTCAATCTTTTGTTGTTTTCTTGTTTTTCCATTTCCAGCTTTTCAGATAGGTCTTTGAATTCTTGGGTGGCCTTTTGAGAGGCAAGCTTTAGATCATCAATTAGGTTCAGGAAATTTTCTTTTTCTTCATTTAATTCTGTTATTTCATTTTCTAGCTCACAAATTCTGTTGTTTGAAGATTGGTTATGAAGAATGTTTTCAATTTTCTTTTTGAGATGTTATTTTCTTTTCTCATTTCAGAATATTTTTCAACTATTCAGCATAAACATCCTGCCAATCTTCAACAGTGAAATCTTCAAAAGAAGTGCTTACTTTTCTTCAGAGTTGTTGGCCATGAAGCAGATTTCCTCACTCTCAGAGCTTGAGGATTTTTTGTCTTCTTCTTCTTCACTTGAGTCTTCATCAGACCAAGTGGCTACCATGGCCTTTGGCTTCTTGAACTTCTGGAACTTCTTGTGCTTTTCCTTCTTGTTCTCAGGACACTCTCCTTCATATGTGTCTGGTTTATTGCACCTGTAACAAATGACAGTTTCGTCAGATTTTTATTCTTGTTGAAATTAGAAGAGGAAGTGTTTCTTTTACCTGAGGAAAACTTCTTTTTTCCAGACATTTTTCCTTTTCTATATTTCAAGAATTTTCTGAATTGCCTGGTCATGAGGGCAATTTCATCCTCATTGACTCAGACTCCTCAGAACTTGTCTTTTCCTGACTTTGTCTTTATTACTTGAAGAGGCCTTAAGTGCCATTGGCTTGGTTTAGTTATGTGTTCTTCATTTCTTTTCAAATTGATTTCATATGTCATTAAGGATCCTATCAATTCATCCAAAGAAATTTTGGACAAATCTTTAGAATCTTCAATGACAGTGGCCTTTGTGTGCCAAATTGAAGAAAGTGAACGTAAGATTTTCCTTACCAAGTCTGCATCTGTGTAGTCCTTACCTAAGGCCTTCAGTCCATTGACAATAACCATGAACCTGGCAAACATTTCAGAAATTGTTTCATTAGACTTCATCATAAACAATTCATATTCTGAAACAAGAATATTTGCCTTAGTTTCCTTCACTTGTGATGTTCCCTCATAAAGTAATTCGAGTTTATCCCACATCTCTTTGGCAGATTTGCACATTGAGATTCTCGAATACTCTTGGGGATGAACACATTGAATCATGTTCATGGCACTATAATTCAATGTGGCTTTTCTTATTTGTTCCCTAGTCCAGGTTTCTTCCCTCCCTGGTTTTCATAGGGACCAACCTCAACCACTTTCCAGATTTCATAGTTTGGGCTCTTAGAAACACTTGCATTCTATTTTTCCATATGAATAGTCCGTTCCATTAAAGAATGGTGGCCTATTTATGGAATGCCCTCAGCTATGAAACCTTTGGAATCCATTGACTTTAAAAGAAAGCACAGAAGAAATACTCAGCAAGCAAGCAAACAATCAAGCAATCAGACACACAATACTCAAAAACTGCTCAGATCAAATCAGATCAAGTGTAAACCCGCTCTGATACCAATTGAAGGATCGAGGAAAAGGTGTGGATAAGATCTAGAAGGGGGGGGGATGAATAGATCTATGCCACTTTATGCGGAAGCTTAAGCAATTTAAAAATACTTTTAGAATCAGAGGCAATTTTAACAGTGAAAAAACACAGATCTGATGAGATGTTAAGTGAGTTGATAAAATAGATGTGAAAACCAGTTGATTAAGTGAATCTTAAGCGATCCTATGCAAGCATCTAACGGATAATAGAATCAAACCACAAATAGACAAGTGCACAGAGATTTTTAGGTGGTTCGGAAATCACCCATGTGATTCCTACATCCACCCCTCACACCCAGTGAGGATTCACTAAACAACCTGGGTAACACACCCACTGGAGCCAGACAACTCCAACACCTGAGTTTACAACTCACACAACTCTAGAGTAAGACTACTCTAGATCCCTGAGCAAGACTGCTCAAAACACTTGAGTTCGACACTCAAACTGAGCACAATGGCTCACAAATGACTTTGCTAGACACCAACACAAGACATAGATCTTCTAGCAGCAGATCATGTCGAACATGAGAACATTCATGAGAATTATGCAGAAGCACTTGCACAATCTCAAAATGTCTCAGAAGAACAGAAGTACAGAGAATTGTATGAAAAGACTTTGTTCTTCAGTGTACTCCCTTGTAGAAGCTCAGATTGGGAAGAAGCTTGGATTCTTGAAGTCCCAAACGATGCTCTGCACTTTTGAACTTGGGATCTTCCTTGAAATCTTCTCCAACGGATGCTTCTACTTGATCTGCTTCCTTGAGGCGCTTCAAATGCTTCTTCAAGGATCACACTCCAATTCTCACACTTGAATTGATGAGAATTGGTCTTCAGAAGACACCAGGAGAGCAGAGGAGGGAGATGAGCTCTTCTCGCCGCCAAAGGGAAACTTTCTGGAGGCTCCAAGAGTTCGTTGGGTCTCTTGATGTGATGGATGGCCAATTGGGGCTTTTTATACCCAAAAGATTCCAAAGATACCTTGGGTACAAGGGCACACGATCCTAGGTTGATACACCATCGCCCTAGGATGACACGTGGCAATCATCCATCTTAAGTTGCAATCTTTCCGTAGTGTGTCGACCTGCCCTGGTGGTGGTGTCGACACCTGTCCCAATTCTGAAAACAGGCTGTTCTGGGAAATGATCCAGTGTCGACCTGCCTCATCCTGCGTCGACCTGCTGTCCATTCTCAAACAGACTGTTCTGGGACGAGGTCCAGTGTCGACCTGCCCTCATCCTGCGTCGACCTCCTGTCCCATTCTGCAAACAGACTGTTCTGGGAACGAGGTCCAGTGTCGACCTGATCCTGATCAGTGTCGACCTGGTAGTCTAATCCTGGATTTGCGACTCGTGTCGACCTGCTTTTGACTCGTGTCGACACAGTCTCAGCATTTCTTCAGCTTTTTGCCTTTGAGTCTGAGGTGTTGTGTCGACACCATTGTGGGGTGTGTCGACACCACCTTGCAAAAAGTATTTGTACCTGAAAATTAAACACATATATCATTAGTAAAATATTTTATTATGAGTACAAATGATAAGTGTGCTTTGAAACATGCTTTTTGAATATAAATTCAGGTGAAATGTGTTTATCATGTTTCAATTAATTGCATTAAATCACATTTGTCATCATCAAAATAAGAGGGGAAATGATATGAAATTACACTCAACCCAACATCCTATCTTGTTTACCTGTAGCAAACAAATCTTCATCAGTTTTTGATTTATGCTATCATTAAAATTTGAAGAAGAAGCATTCCTTTTAGTAGAAGACTATTTTTTCTGCCATTGAATTCCTCTTCTTGATTTTAAATTTTTCTGAATATGTCTAGCATGATGGCAAGTTCATCACATGAGACTCAGGCTCATCAGAACTTGATTCTCTTGATTTTTACTTGTTGCTTGATGAAGCCTTAAGTGCTAGTGGTTTAGGCTTAAAAGCATGGTTCTTCACTTCTCTTCAGTATTTCATAGTCATTTAAGGATCCTATCAATTCATCTAAAGAGAGTTTGGAAAATCTTTAGGAATTTCGAGACTGTGGCTTAGTGTGCCAAAATTGAAGAGAGAGAGAGAGAGCGCATGATTTCTTACCAAATCAGCATCTGTTAATCTTACCTAAAGCCTTCAGTCTATCACAATGATCATAAACCTAGAAACATTCAGAAAATTGTCTCATAGTTTCATCATAAACCGTTTACTCAGAAACAAAGATGTAGCTTTGGTTTCCTTTAATGGGATGTTCCCTATAGAGTAGCTCAAGTTTAGCCACATCTCCTTGGCCGATTTGCACATGAGGAGCTTGGGAGTACTCCTTAGGGTGGACTGCACATTGGATCTATTCATGGCACTATAGTCAGGGTAGCCTTCTAATCTGTTCCCTGGTCCAGGTTCTTCCTCTCCCTGGTTCTCATACGGACCTACCTCGACTACTTTCCAGATTCATAGTTTGGGCTCTAAGGAAGCTTGCATTAATCTTCCAAAGGGTAGTCAGTCCATTGAAGAAGGGTGGCCTATGATGGAATGGCCTTCAGCAATAAAACCTGAGAATCCATCAATTAAAATGAGATAATGAAAGGGCAAGCAAACAATTCAAGCATTAACACAGAGATCAAACAGAAGCAATCAACTCAAATCAGTAACAGACATTAACCTGCTCTGATACCAATTGTTAGGGATCAGATGGGTGGATGGTTCAGATCTAGAAGGGGGTGAATAGATCTAAAACCAATTTATGCGGAAGCTTAAGCAATTCAAAATTACTTTGAATCAGAGATCAATTTACCCAAACAATTTACTAATCTGAAGTGTGATTAGTGTGTGTGAGCAAATCAATTAGTAGTGTGAGTGAAATCCCTATGCATGCATCTAGCGAGATACAAAGGCAAACCACAATTCAAACCACTACACAGAGGATTTTTAGGTGGTTCGGAAATCACCTCCAGTGACTCCTACGTCCACCCTCACATAGTGAGGCCACACTACTCAAAACCTTGAGTACAACTCACACTGGAGCACGACGACTCTAAACACCCTTGAGCATGATGGCTCAACACACAACCTTGAGTTCAACGACTCACAAACTGAGTGTGACGGCTCAAACAACAACCGGAGCACGACGACTCCAAATTGAGCACGACGGATCAAACCACACCGTGAGTGCAATGACTCAAAACCAGAGCTCAACGGCTCACAGTACAAAAGCTAGATCAAACACAAAAGAGATCAGATCCTCTAGCAATGATCTGATTCAAGATAGTTTCGTACACAGAAATTATGCAGAACTTCATGCACAAATCTCATTGACGAAATAAGGAAGAACAAACTCAGAAATAAGACAAATAGATGTAGAAAGAGTGTTCTTCAATGAAGAGGCCTTGCAACGCTTCAATTGAGGAGCCTTGATGGAAATGATGGAGATTCTCCTCAATGGGGATGCTCTGCTTTGATGGCATCTGAAATGCCAGAAATCCTTCTTCTCCTGCGCCTCTTCAGTTGGATCTGCTCCCTTGCCTAGCACAGCAAGCTTCTCTCCAGAGATTCCCTTGATTTCATGTCCTTCCTCTTGAAAGGATGGCCTACAACTTTTGGAGATGGAGCAAGATATGGAAACCCCCTTTCAGCCGCCAAAAAGGTTCTTCAGGAAGTGTGTGGGCTCTCTTGCCTTTGGGGTACAAGGAGCATGGGTATTTATAGCCCCATATGTCAATAAAGTGCCTTGAGGTGCATGGGCACGGAAACCTAGGTCAAATCCCCTAATTCCCAAGCAGCCACGTGTCCAGAGAAATTCACGATTTTGACTTTCAGCCGGAGTGTGTCGACACCACCAGGGAGTGTGTCGACACACTATCCCATTTCTGCAAAACTGTTCTTCTGGGAACTGAGACTAGTGTCGACACTGCTTGGGACTAGTGTCGACACTGCCTGGGACTATGTCAACATGCCTGGGACTAGTGTGGACACTGCCTGGGACTGTGTCGACACACTGTCCCAGTCAGGCAACTGGGTCTTCTGGAGACTGGGACTAGTGTCGACACTGCCTGGGACTAGTGTCGACACTGCCTGACAAAAACTGGATATTCCTGAAAATTTAACACATAAGCCATTAGTACAAGATATTATCATTAAAATATAAGATATTAAACATCAAAAACATGTTGTTTGAACATTAACATGTTCCACCCATTAAGCATTGAAATCACAACATGTCATCATCAAAATCAAAGTATGTCATCATTAAAATCACAATATGTCATCATTAAAATCACAATATGTTATCATCAAAATCAAGGTATGAGTGATGTTCATTGGATATCATTAAAATACAACTTTAGGAAATTCCAAAACACACTCAACCCAACAAGTTAAAGGTACCCCGTTCTTATCACCTATGATCTTTTGGAGAGGCTATTGGTGTATCTACAGTCGGTCGTAATGGGGTAGACACTATTGATATTCATGCTAAGGGGTTAGGAATTATCGAAACAGAGTACAGATTGAAAGATGGAAAGATTGATATCAACCAGCTGAATCGTTCAATAGAATTCTTCATTTTATAATCTGCCAGATGTTAGTGCCAAGGAGCGCCACCTTCTCAACCTGTCCAAAAGGAGATTCAGACGTGATGTTTTGGGCCATCCAGAATCAGGATATCAATATGGCTCAAGTTATAATTGAGAGGATGAAATTTGCTACAGAGATGATATGGGACAAAAAGATTAAATTGAATGTATCACTTCCTTATGCCCATTTGCTGACCAGGATTTTCAAGCACTAAGGCATGACTTGAAGAGAGAAGTAATGGAGAAGATGGGCCAACCTATTCGGTCAGGAATTTGAAGAAGAGTGGTTCTCACTAGTGGGAAATGTTTGGACCAAGACCTCTATGGCAGAAGGAGAGGCAATCATTGGAGGAGCTCCTGAAATTCCAATTGTCCAAGAGGAAAAGCAGAAGTCAGGGTTGAAGAACCTGTTGCAGTTGCAAGAAGGATAGAGGAAATAGCTCTTGAGCATATTGAGCCCGTTGGGCAGTCATCTGGAGTTGAAACCCCCTTAACAGTCATACATCTGTTATGAAGAATCTTTAGCGATTGTTGCTCATATTGAGGGGGAGCAGGAAGAGACTCATGAAGAAATCATCCTAAATATTCTGCTGAAGATGTTAATATGGAGAAAGTTAGGAAACAGTTATTCTAGAAGTTGTGGCACTAGGCACACAACAGATGTTCAAATGGAAGATGCTAGCTCAGGGGGAGCCTTTTGCTAGTGCTCCTGCAGATCCATTCCAGGAAGGAATTATGGAAAATGTTTCAGATGATATTGTGGAGCCCTCTATCAGCTCCGGTGGAAAGAGAAAGGGTGTTGTCTCAAGAATTCCCTACTCACCAGGAAGGCACACCATAGATCAAAGAAGAAGAGAATTCATGTGCACATGAAGCCTATCATCAATATATTAAATGCACATGGGGAGATTCTGTGTCACACAATCTGAAGTCAATCTATTTTCTTGAGTCAGAGCGTTGAAGCCAAGGGATTGGAGCAGTTAAAGTTGAGCTCCAGAAGATGAGAAGTGAGTTGGGAAGCATGCAGCAACTAATGACAAGTCTTTCAGACTTATGAGGGTGCAATTATCGTCTTCTTGCCCCTCCTGCTCCCACTCAACCTATTCTACAGAAATCAAAGCCTTCTAAGGCCATCAAGGAGGTTGGGCCATCATGGCCAAGTTGAAGAGATTGTCGGCCACCAGGGCCCTCTGAAGAGGTAGTCAGGCCATCAAGGCCATTAGATGAGTCAGGGTCTCCAGGGCCATTTGCTGAAGAGTCAGGGCCATCAGGGCAGTGGAAGATGTTGGTGCTAGGCCACCAGGGCCAGTGGAGTCAGTGGCAGAACCAGTCAGAATTCAAGAACCTGTAGAAGAAGCTATTGTGCCCCCAAGCCACCTGTCCCTTCTAGTTTCAGACTCTAGCTCCTTCTTCTCACCTCCCTCTTCTCTGCCCCTCTAACACCTGAACCTTCTAAGAAGCCTATTCCAAAAAACATCTCATCACCCACATTTTCCTACTACCAGTTCCTCTTCACCCACTTCTTCTCCTGCAATTCCTCCTCCTCCAACCTTTGAGGCACCTCCAGCATCATCCTCAGCCGGGTCCTCATCTACTGGTCCCTCATCTGCTGGACCATCTGTACCTCCTCCTCCTACTTTTCTTCTCTTCTTTTCATCCACCTGTTAGGATCGGTTATTCGGTAACGGCAAAGCTAGAAGGGGGGGTTGAATAGATTTGCAGCGAAAACTTAAGCAATTTAAAAACTACTTCGGATTAAAGATCTACTCAATTAAGACCCCTTGATCTGATGTAATGTGTGTGAACTAATTAACAAGTAGTGTGTAACGAAATCCCTAGGCATGCATCTAGCGCAACACAATGCAAACCACAAGTCAAACCACAGTGCATAAGGGATTTTTAGGTGGTTCGAAGATCACACCACGTGACTCCTACGTCCACCCCACACACAGTGAGGACACACTACTCAAGAACTGAGTACAAAACACACACGAGACACCGCTCAACCACACACACACGCTAGATCAAGTCCACAAAAGATCAGACCCTCTAGCCTTGATCTGACCAACACACCACACACACTATGATCTGCACACAACCCTGGTATAGATCACAAATCACCACACACATCACAAACACCACGTGCTAATCTCCAATCAGTACACACACACATAGATATATGAAAGTAGAAACAGGAAGAGTTCTGAGTTGAGGATCAAATCCAATATGTAATCTCTCTGTGAGTTCGTCCAGAATACTTCAAGCTTCACGTCGTTGAAGACCACGTGATGATGGAGAAGCTTGACTTGAGGACGAACCAGCTTCAATCCTACTCGTCGAATGGATGTTCCTTGTTCTGAGCAGAGAGTTGAAGCAGAGCAGCAGAGAAAAAACTTCTCTTCTTGGTCTTTGCTTAGGGTTTGGTGTGGAGGCTGCCTTGCTGCAAAAATACCTCCAAAACGATCTTCTATATAAGGGTTTAAGTATGGAGATTCGGGTAAAAGGAAACACCCCAATATAGATCATATCCCAGCCATAAGATCTTCCCAAAACTCCGTCTGTCGACAGCCGACTTGCTGCTACGACAGGTGCTGACAGGTTTGCAAAAACCAGAAGACTGGCCTTCCGGGAAACCATTTCTGTGTGTATCTGTCGACAGGCGAAAATCATCTATCGACAGATGCACTATTCATATGTTGACAGATGCACTATCATCTGTTGACAGGTAGTTGTTCCAACAGCTTGTCTTGTTCTTTTGCACTGGATTTTGTTGCTTGTCTTGTGTACATTCCCACACCTACATTAAAAAGACATTCTAAGTGAGATATAATGAATGCATAGTTAATTAATAAAAGCTTAACATCAATGCGTAGTTAATTAATAAAAGCATTAACATCATGTTTCTTTCATGTCTTTGTCATTGCCAATCTTTTTGAAATTCACATAACATCAATTAGTATGCTCATCATCAAAAAACATTTAAGCACTTATTACATTCTCCCACATGAGAACCCAACATTCTCCCCTTTTGATGATGACAAAACTTACAATTGATGTCTCCCTTTTTGGCAACAGTTAAAAAGATAATGAGTGCACACAAGTAAAACAATGAAGCAAAGAGCTACTGAACTCTCAACTAAATTGTGAAGATATGACTGGGGATGAGTTTTCAAATGAGATTGCAAGGTTGAGAATAGGTTGATACCCACTATAAAATGTCATAACACTAGTATTAAGACACATAGAAATTCTACAATGGTAAGAGAATACTTCGGGAATCTCAAGTTATAGCATTTAGGATACATCGTTCAAAACATATGAAAATGAGATAACCCTTTTGAATAAAACCATTGAAGAAATCCTATACCTTAGTGGGTGATGTTCAGTTGGTAAATGAAGGCAATGTCTACATGAACAATTGACAATAGACAACCATTGCCCTTGATTTAAATCTTGGAGGCTCCACTCTATTTCTAGCATTAAACAATTTATTTTGTCATGTTTATGTGGGAAAAGTGGTAATTAGGATCACTTTTACCTTTTGACGTGAAGGAAGACTGAGGGATGCACGTACCCCAAGTACTCAGTGTGAGTGACCATCATACCATTGTGCAGAGATAATGAAATTACTTTTTGACGCAAAGACAGACATTTTGATGCCCGTGTCCCCGGTTACTCAGTGATACTCATCATTGCTCTGCCTTTGTCCCAATTCACATATTTGTTTTTATTTATTTTTGACTTTAGAAATAGGTAGCTTTTCTTTTTTTTTTTAAGTTGGAAAATCAAGTTCAAAAGGTTTATTAGGTCAAAGGCCAATGTAAAGACATTAAGTTCAAAACCTTCTTACTTGTCAATCTATATAGGAACATGATCATCCAAAAGGGAATTCAAGTGAGTTATTAAAAGTGAGTTATTAAAGTGAGTCAAGGTTAAAACTCAAGATGAACTCTAATGTTTTCTAGATGATACAACCTAGACTCAATCACACAAATATATTCAAAATCATTGTGATTAACCATATGTCTTGATACTATGTGAGGATGAAAGGTTATAATGAATATTTATACCCAATTCTCCCCTTGCATCAATAATGGAAACATTACTTGAAGAAAGGATGAGAAAAGATGAAGATTTATGGATGAAGTGAGTATCTGTCGACAACAAACATGATCCTATTAACAGATGTAGATAGACAGAAAATTTGAAGTTGGAACTGTGTCTGGCTATCGACAGTAGAAGAAGTGGTTGTCGACAGATGCACACAGGGGCAATTTCTGGGTGTGTGAAGGCTTTTTTGTCGACAGGCTATGGGGGGTTGTCGATAGGGGCTTTGAAACTTCAGCTTTAAGGCTTTGAATTGAGGTGATTTGAACCATAAGATTGAGGGATAAATACACATTGAATATGAAGGGTATCCCTTATGAATTTCACTCACCTAGCCTTACCTTACTCCCCCATAATGTGTGCATGTGATGATCCAACATTGAAGCAATTCAATCATGATTTAAGCAGTCATATCAAGCATTTGCACACAAAGAACATCCATAAGCATAAAGAACAACATTCATTTTTTTTTTTTAAGAGAGACATGTGGCAAGATTGATGTGAAAGAATGTCCCTCAAACAACTTACTCAAAAACACTTTTTGACTTACTCCCCCATATGTATGCATGGTATTGAATGAACATTCAAGCAATTCACACATGTTCGTGTCAAGCAATTTGCACAAGAGAGTATAAACGTGTTCAATTGAGATTCTTGAGATTATGATGTTTTTTTTTTTTATAATCTTTATGTAGTAGAAGACTATTGATACTTGGCAGAGAATATTTCTCACGCATAATGATAGTTTCCAGACAAGGCGGACTTGTCCTTCCACATTTCACCATTTAATATACCAAATAGTTACTACATAAAAGATCCATTTTATTTTTATTTTAGCATGACTCCAATGGCTAAGAAGCATTGACATTTGGAGATAGCATCCAAAACACATTTTTTCATTGCTCAGATGGAGTTAAAAATCCATTTCAATTCTTAAAGTTCAAAACTAGAGTGTCAAAGAGATTTTACCAGAATAGTCTTCAATCATAGTCTTAACAAAAATTTACCTTTGTTCTCCATCATTTCTTGCCTTGCACAGCCAATGTCATGAATCCATTTCTAATTTTTGGCTGCAAGACATCTCAGCTTGTTCATTAAGCTAATTTGGGACCCACACTTGCTTGGGTCCTGCAATGACATCAACGTTAGAATTCAACGAAGATTTCAGAATCCAAACTGATTTTATTTTTGAACAGCTGTATTTCGTTCATTAATGAAATTAGAGTATGGAGCTTGGAGTATGCACAAGATGATCATTTTTATGCCAACAGTTCTTAGAAATAGACCAATTTTATGACATGTGAAGCATTGGACTGGTTTGGCATGATTATGACAGTGCTGATTTTTATTCCAGCAGAATTTAGAAAGATGACCAGGCCTATTGCATTTAAAACAAATGGGTTGAGCATTTACCTGAATCTTACTATAGTATGAATACATTTGCTGGAATTTCTGAGGTCCTCTAGAATACCTTTGATCACCCTTGAGTTGAGAAGAAGGAGGTGGTACCCTTTGGTATCTCTTGGCATGATGTGGAGTTGGAGATTGCCATAAAGCTTTTTGAGCTGATGGAGGGGATGTGGAGACCCTGTAGAGTCCTGTTTTCTTTTTCTGATTTTCAATTGAAACAAGATTCTTCCTTTTTGCAGCCTTTTTATTCAATTTATTACTTTGTTTTTGAACATTTTTCTGAACATGAACTTTAGTAGAGTTTTGACTTTGTTTGATAGCCACTTCAAGTTCATTTGTCAATTTTCTTTTTCAGCTTTCAATGCAACAATTTCTTTTTCAGAAGTTTGAAGTTGGTTTATCACGACATTCAGACCATTTCTCATTTTGTTCTTTTCAATTTCACTTTGAACAATTTGATTTTCCAAGTCAGCAATTTTCTTCTTAGCATTGTTTCATTCATCATTTAATGGCCTGTCACGATACAAGCATTCAATCTTCTTTTTCAGATAATTATTCTCCTCAAACAGTTGATTGTATTTTCTTTTATTTGGTGATCATGAGCCATGTTTGAGATTTGTTTGTTCAATTGATCATTATCAAATTTGAGATTCTCATTATGATCAATCAATTTTTCATTTTCATTTTTCAAATTAGAATTATCAGATTCCACATGATCATGATCATCTTTCAAATTAGAAAACTTGATTTCATAGCTTTTGACTTCATTTTCCAATTTTTCATTCTCCATTTTCAATTTTTCATTTTCTTCATAGAATGCTTGAGCATTATCATTATCATTTCATTCTTCTCCAATTTTCTTTTAACTTCTTGTTTTGAGATTTTACCTTCTTAAATTGATTGGACAAGTGCTCATAGCATTCTATCAATTCATCATAGGAAATATCATCTTCTGAATCAGAAATAGATATTGATGCGTCAAATGGGTCTGAATTGGATTTACCTGACCTTTGAGAGTTTCTTGACTTCTCTGACAGATATGATCTTTCAGATTTGTCTGAACTAGGAGAACCTCTGGAGCTGCCAAGAGCCATGAAGCGTTTGTCTTTGGCTTTATTTGCAATCTTGCTTGTCTTCTTAAAGGAGTCCTGCATTTTATCAACATGGTTATCAAACTCAATAAACATTGGTCTATTTATGATACTCGAGAACTCAGACATATTTTTGAGTATGTTGTAGATGAATAAACCAACAACCAAAGTAATCAGATCAGTTCAGAATCAATTATAAACCCGATCAGAGCAATTAATCACACATAAACAGATATGCCAAATCACAACCGATGAATAGAAAACCTGCTCTCATACCAATTGTTAGGATCGGTTATTCGGTAACGGCAAAGCTAGAAGGGGGGGGGTTGAATAGATTTGCAGCGGAAACATAAGCAATTCAAAAACTACTTTGGATTAAAAGATCTACTCAATTAAGATCCCTTTGATCTGATGTAATGTGTGTGAACTAATTAACAACTAGTGTGTAAACGAAATCCCTAGGCATACATCTAGAGCAACACAATGCAAACCACAAGTCAAACCACAGTGCACAAGGGATTTTTTAGGTGGTTCAGAGATCACACCACGTGACTCCTACGTCCACCCCTCACACAGTGAGGACACACTACTCAAGAACTGAGTACAACACACACACGAGCACACCGGCTCAACCACACACACAGACGCTAGATCAAGTCCACAAAAGATCAGACCCTCTAGCCTTGATCTGACCAACACACCACACACACTATGATCTGCACACAACCCTTGTACAGATCACAAATCACACACACATCCACAAACACCACGTGCTAATCTCCAATCAGTACACACACACATAGATATATGAAAGTAGAAACAGAGAAGAGTTCTGAGTTGAGGATCAAATCCAATATGTAAACTCTTTTGTGAGTTCGTCCAGAATACTTCAAGCTTCACATCGTTGAAGACCACGTGATGATGGAGAAGATTGACTAGAGGACGAACCAGCTTCAATCCTGCTCGTCGAATGGATCTTCCTTGTTCTGAGCAAAGAGTTGAAGCAGAGTAGCAAAGAAAAACTTCTCTTCTTGGTCTTTGCATAGGGTTTAGGTGTGGAGGCTGCCCTTGCTGCGAAAATACCTCCAAAATGATCTTTATATAAGGGTGTTTAAGTATGGAGAGTCGTGGTAAAAGGAAACACCTAAATATAGATCATATCCCAGCCATAAGATCTTCCCAAAACTCCATCTGTCGACAGCCGACTTGCTGTTGTCGACAGGTGCTGACAGGTTTGCAAAAACCAGAAGACTGGCCTTCCGAGAAACCATTTTCTGTGTGTATCTGTCGACAGGCGAAAATCATCTGTCGACAGATGCACTATTCATCTGTTGACAGATGCACTAATCATCTGTTGACAGGTAGTTGTTCTAGCAGCTTGTCTTGTTCTTTTGCACTTGGATTTTGTTGCTTGTCTTGTGTACATTCACACCTACATTAAAGACATTCTAAGTGAGATATAATGAATGCATAGTTAATTAATAAAAGCATTAACATCAATGCATAGTTAATTAATAAAAGCATTAACATCATGTTTCTTTCATATCTTTGTCATTCCCAATCTTTTTGAACCATTCACATAACATCAATTAGTATTGCTCATCATCAAAAACATTTAAGCACTTATTACATTCTCCCACATGAGAACCCAACATTCTCCCCTTTTTGATGATGATAAAACCTACAATTGATACAATTGATGTTTCTCTCCCTTTTGGCAACATTCAAAAGATAATGAGTGCACATAAGTAAATGAATGCAGCAAAGAGCTACTTGAACTCTCAACTGAATTGTGAAAGAGATGAGTGGGGAATGAGTGTTCAAATGAGATTGCAAGGTTGAGAATATGTTGATACCCACTACAAAATGTCATAAACACTAGTATTAACACACATAAAAATTATACAATGGTTAAGAGATAATACTCCGGGAATCTCAAGTTATAGCATTTAGGATACATCGTTCAAAAACATATGAAAATGAGATAACCCTTTTGAATAAAACCATTGAAGAAAATCATATACCTTAGTGGGTGATGTTCAGTTGGTAAATGAAGGCAATGTCTTCATGAACAGTTGACAATAGACAAGCCATTGCCTTGATTTAAATCTTGGAGGCTCCACACTATTTCTAGCATTTGAACAATTTCTTTTGTCAAGTTTATGTGCAAAAGTGGTAATTAGGATCACTTTACCTTTGACGTGAAGGTAGACATGAGGGATGCCCGTACCCCCAGTTACTCAGTGTGAGTGACCATCATACCATTGTGCAGAGATAATGAAATGACTTTTTGACGTGAAGATAGACATTTGTGATGCCAGTGTTCCCGGTTACTCGGTGATACTCATCGTGCTCTGCCTTTGTCCAATTCACATTTTTTTTTTTTTTTTTTGACTTTAGAAATAGGTAGTTTTTCGCTTTTTTTTTTAAGTTGGAAAATCAAGTTCAAAAGGTTTATTAAGGTCAAAGGCCAATGTAAAGACATTAAGTTCAAAAACCTTCTTACTTGTCAATCCATGTAGGAACATGATCATCCACAAGGGAGTTATTCAAGTGAGTTAGGTTAAATCATTAAATTTGCTCAATGTTTTCTAGATGATACAACCTAGACTCAATCACAAAATATTATTTCAAAATCATTGTGATTAACCATATCTTTGGTACTATGTGAGTATGAAAGGTTATAATGAATATTTATACCCAATTCTCCCCTTGCATCAATAATGGAAACATACTCATGAAGAAAGGATGAGAAAAGATGATGATTTATGGATGAAGTGAGTATCTGTCGACAACAAACATGATCCTATCGACAGATGCAGATAGACAGAAAATTTGAAGTTGGAACTGTGTCTGGCTATCGACAAAAGAAGAAGTGGTTGTTGACAGATGCACACAGGGTGCAATTTCTGGGTTCTGTGAAGGCTTTTTGTCGACAGGCTGTTGGGGGCTGTCGACAGAGGCTTTGAAACTTCAGCTTTAAGGCTTTGAATTGAGAGTGGTTTGAACCATAAGATTGAGGGATAAATACACATTGAATATGAAGGGTATCCCTTATGAATTTCACTCACCTAGCCTTACCTTACTCCCCCATAATGTGTGCATGTGATGATCCAACATTGAAGCAATTCAATCATGATTTAAGCAGTCATATCAAGCATTTGCATACAAAGAACATCCATATGCATAAAACAACCAACATTCTTTTTTTTTTTTAAAGAGAGACATGTGGCAAGATTGATGTGAAAGAATGTCCCTCAAACAACTTACTCAAAAACTCTATTTGACTTACTCCCCCATAATGTATGCATGGTATTGAATGAACATTCAAGCAATTCACACATGTTCATGTGAAGCAATTTGCACAAGGAGAGTATATACGTGATCAATTGAGATTCTTGAGATTATGATTGTTTTTTTTTTTTTAATCTTTATGTAGTAGAAGACTATTGATACTTGGCGGAGAATATTTCTCACGCATAATGATAGTTTCCAGACAAGCCGGACTTGTCCTTCCACATTTCACCATTTAATATACCAAATAGTCACTACATAAAAGATCCATTTTATTTTTATTTTAGCATGACTCCAATGGCTAAGAAGCATTGACATTTGGGGATAGCATCAAAAACACATTTTTTTCATTGCTCAGATGGAGTTAAAAATCCATTTCAACTCTTGCAGTTCAAACTGGAGTGTCAAAGAGATTTTACCTGAATAGTCTTCAATCATAGTCTTAACAAAAATTTACCTTTGTTCTCCATCATTTCTTGCTTTGCACAGCCAATGTCATGAATCCATTTCTAATTTTTAGCTGCAAGACATCTCAGCTTGTTCATTAAGCTGATTTTGGGACCCACACTTGCTTGGGTCCTGCAATGACATCAATGTTAGAATTCAACGAAGATTTCAGAATCCAAACTGATTTTATTTTTTGAACAACTGTATTTCTTTCATTAATGAAATTATGAGCATGGAGCTTGGGAGTATGCACAAGATGATCATTTTTATGCCAACAGTTCTTAGAAATATGACCAATTTTATGACATGTGAAGCATTGGACTGGTTTGACATGATTATGACAGTGCTTGTGACGGACCGGGGTATTTATGCCCATTAAGGCTCCATATCCAGATCCGCCTCCCGTGAACGGACCGAAGTCTCGCAAGGGATATCTCACACACGAGTCCAGTAAGAGTATAAAAGACAAACCACAAGAATATAAGACACAAGAAAGTACATGTGCTCATATCTGCTCACAAATTTGTACAATTGTCCCATTACATTAGTACATGTCCAATTTAAAGAGTACAACTACCTGGGGCATACCCCGAGGGAGCACAAGCTCACACAACACTAACTATTAAACTACTGCTGGTGGTACAAGTCTGACACAACGCCGCTACAAGCCAAACACACGGCAAGCCCTGAAAAGAACTGTAGGGGAGTGAGCCTCAACAAGTCACTGGCTCAGTAGGGGCTACCCAAAACAATACCGAGACCACAATACTCCTCAACCCCAAAGGGTTTCATTGGCAACACCAATAGCCAAACCATTTCATGCTCACATCATGATAATAAATAACAATTAAACATAATCATGATAATAAACACTAAGTCCTCAGAAGGAAAGTAGGACTACAGGACTAACATAATATCATTAGTCAGCCCAACTAAAGTGCCTAAACCATAGTCTCACTGGCACACTGCTACAACAACTGGTTGCCTAAGTATAAGCCACATAGGCAAATCACTGCCTAGGCTGCAAACTACATAGGCGAACCTCAATCATTTGAGTAACAGGACTACTAACAAAGAGCTGGTCCTTTATACTCCAACCACACTACATCGAGAGCCACACATAAATGGTAGGACTGGCTACAGCTAGCTAGTCCATCACACACTAAATCCATAATCGGAACCATGCTAAAGAAGGGTAAAACTCAACAAGTGGAAGGTCTCACACGGCCTCCACGGAGCATAGCTCTACTAAACCACAATATGCCTAAGCCACAAGCCTCATCGGCAAAATACCCACAAAGGTAACATAATTAATAATCACAAATTAATCCACAATAAAATATAAACAAAGATCTACTTAAAACAGTTAGGATACAACAAGTGGCAGGTCAAACCACAAGACCTCCACAACACACGAGAGCCTGAAAAGATTGGTACACAATGTACCACCACAAAACTATAAAATAACCCATGAAGGGTACAAGTACCTGCTACTCTGAGGTACCACAACACAAATATCCGAACAAAGGGTACAGAAAGTGGTAGACACCACACTGAACCACAATTATATTATACCTTTATTTAAGCACAATATTACAAGTAAAACCTCAACCGACAAGTCACACAAACCACAAATCAGTCACAATTGTGCCAACACCAGGGCACACCTCGAACTGGTCAAACCTCGACCACGAGTCACAAACTCACGAACTACAACTAGTGGCAAAGCACAAGTCAAGCCACAGCTAGAGCTGGCAAAGCACGAGTCAGAAAGAACGACGCCACCACACGGGAACGGACTACTAGCTGATCAGGCCAGTATCCAACCCGAACAACACAACACAAGAACAACCTCTCAGCCTCGCAGTCACGGACGAAAGGTCCAACTGCCGCTCCACGAGAACAAGTCAAACAACTGTGGAGACCAACCAACACCACACCTACAGACACACAACTGCAGGCCCATGCCTGGCACCTCTAGAGTCTCTGGCCGGAGCACCCTAAAGTGAGGCACTAGAAAACAGGACTAGCTGGGGACTAGTGTCGACTACTGGTGTCCGTACCCCCAACTACGAGCGCGCTACAAGCGACTACACACCCACAAACACAAGCCGCTGCCCTACTATCATCTTTCCCTCAGCCGGACGTACAACTCAAGCACGGGAGTGAGGGTGTCCAGGAAGACGACACAGACCTCGACGGTACCACACTGTACCGGGACAAAACCCCGAGCACAACAAACACACGTGCCTGGCTCACAAAGAACCTGGTGTACCCGACTAGAGAGGCATTCTGGAATAGGCGCCGGTACACCACACTCGGCAAGCTCAAACCACGATACTAACACATATAACCTTTACTTATAATTCACAATATACAAGTGTTAGGATTAGCTTAACATCGGTCACCGTGTGACCCCAAAGCTATCCCATACCAACACATAACTGAACCACAAACTTGCCTATCGTT
Organism: Colocasia esculenta; assembly: GCA_014218235.1. Classification (NCBI taxonomy): domain Eukaryota; kingdom Viridiplantae; phylum Streptophyta; class Magnoliopsida; order Alismatales; family Araceae; genus Colocasia; species Colocasia esculenta. The sequence continues at coordinate 34,890,694 of CM024762.1, forward strand.
GGTCACCTCATGACCTCCGTGGCAACACACACACACCACTTAATACATCAATCTATATAATATTATTCGAAAGACAACAACGGACCAGGGCTAGGTCGGTATGGACCTTCACTGCCCAAACACCACAAAGTCATGGCTAGGCTCACGGTGAACCTCACTGCCCAGTTACTACGACAAATCATAAGAATTACATTACAACAAGTGTGTAGTATACACACACTCAAACCACGTAAACAACACGTGTATATTACACCCTAGTTGATGTACCACACGTCTTCCACGTAAACCAGATGTCTGACACATGGACAACGCACTCCAAGAGTGCCACAGGTGCCAACGCACCACACATACTGTGTAAAGCAATTATGTACATCACACATCATTCACGTAAAACATGCCCATTACATGAGCAGTATGTTCCAAGAGCATATCAAATGCACTGGCTCACACCGGTCATCGCCATGCACACACAAACACGCAATATTCATAACCAAAAGCTACGTAAACCACACTGCATGGTTACATGCACAAGTTGGTGGCAACATCGACTGCCGCTTATAGGAAGTAGACGGCAATGGATCTGGCCATCTATATCCCGGCTGATGAACCTGGCGTCAATCGATGTTGACGCTAAGCTCTTCAACCCCAGTTCCTGCAGAAACCCTAAACTGATTCTACAGATTTTACAATCATCATAGCAACGAGAAAACATGAGGAAACTATTTTCTAAGACAAACATGTATCATTTAAGATTTAAACTACATGAATTAACCCTTAAATTCCATCAAACCACCCTTAGAACCCCGCATGAATACCATGACCCGAAGTTGCCATTTTCATGTAGTTTCATGCTTTCTAATTATTCTATTACAACCTATAAGAACTACAAGGGTCGTTCCCTACCTCAGAACATGCTCAAACCCTCCGAATTCTCCCGGTTCACACCGAACCCTCCGCGAACTTCCACGAGAATTGCACCACGCCACGGCGTTTCCTTGTCCGATTCGACAACGCCACAGGCTCTACGATCCTCCAACCGCCCTTCAGTACCTGCTGGAAGCTTTAGAAACACGGGGACGCGAAGCTAGGGCAAGGGGAACAGAGAGACAGGTGGGAAACCTGCTCTCGGGTGACCCTATAACCTGCAGAATTCTCAGGTTGGCGTCAACCCCTCTGCCGCCAAAGGCAACCGCCACCAAAAACGTCCATATCCCTGCCGCCAAGATCATGCAGTCAACGGCAACTTACCTGGACGCCAACAGGTCAACGACCACCCCTAGCCGCCAACTCCTACTCAACTGCAGCAAGTCCTATTTCATTTCGGGACCTAACCTGCACCACACCTACACACACCACGCGTCTACACCACACTGGCCTTACAACAGCCATCACAACCACAACACACACGATCCAAAAGGATCCGAAAATAAGCAACGTTACATTATTATCACCTAAAAACAAATGTCGTCCTCGACATATAAAACAAATCACAATAATTCGGATTATCACCTAAAAACAAATAAAGCAGAACACAGAACAAGTAGGATACTCTTTCTCTGCTTCAGTCTTTCAATTCATCTCACAATTACTCAGTTCTGTCGATTCAATTGCCTTTCTTTAGCTTTCAACCGTAGGCGATCCTACCTTGCCAATGGTGCTTTATCTCCTTGGACTGAACTTGCTTCCACAATTTTCCAGCTGTGTTTGCAATATTTCTTTCGAGGCCGCTTTATCTTTCTCAAATATCTTACACTGTAATATTCTTTCATACCACCATTTTCTTTTTTTTTTTCATTTTTTTTCCATTTATCACTGCTTTTGTTATCCTGCCTCATCTACATTCACATTCACAACTGACACTTCTTCAAAGAAAATCAATCATCATCTTTGAATTTCCTACACTTTCATATTATTTTGCTCATACCGCTTAAAGTCAATCTCTGATTAAAAAACCATAATAAACTCTGTTTCCTTTATTCCACTGCGCAAAACTTTACACTTTCTCCTTATTCAAGCAAACTTGAACAATCTCTGAATATTAAATCTTTCTTTGCTTCCGCTTCCGCTGCGCTACTCTGATCACACTGAATACTTTTGCAAAATATTCCACAATTTCTGCTCATATTATTACTTTCAATTACTTTCTTCTTGCTTCAACTGCTTCTCAAATCATCACATTCAATTATTCATGCTGAAGAAATTACTGCAATTTCTGTTCTGCCAAACCATTATTGATATAATATACTCTTCATATATCTTTCCTACTTTACTGACATTTTCTGGTTAATTCCCATAATTTGGGGCATAAACTTTTCAAATATTCTTAATCAATCTGCTCCAGCATTTAAACCCTGAAATATCTTAATAACAATTCCTTTCTGCTCAATTAAATCATTTCTTTGCACCAATATGCAAACTCTAACTGACATTTCTTGACTCATCTGATCTTATTCACTTCATCATTTGCTAAATTCTTCCTTTCTCTAATCCATATCTTTCTTTATCTAAACTGCCAATCATCAACTAAATATTCCTCTTGTGCAATTTTCACAAATGCTTATTACACATTAATCCTTCTTTTCTCTCTTTCTTTATTCAACTGATCATTTCTATATTATTTATACAAATCTTCATATCACATTCTGCTATCATTCATTCTCATAACAACACTTTTCTCAGATTTCTGATCTCAGGCATATTTAATCTATCTGCCTAAATCACTGCTCTTTATGTACTGATACTTCTTTTAAAGCTGGTCTACCTTCTTGATCATATCAAACTCTTCATAACTCTAATCACATTCCATACACATGTTCTTAATATCCTCTGACTCAAATCTCTAATGCCACAATACATTTGCTGAGATTCTCAACTGCAACTTATCACACACACACTGACCTGATCCTTATCACCTTGTTACATACACTTGTCTCTGCCAACTTTCTATCTCATTATAACTTATTTACTGAATTCCATATCCAAACTTGTTAATCTCTTCAATTCCTTTAACTGCAAATCTTTAACAATCAAACTGATCTATCACAGAAATACTCTATACTTTAACTGTTTTAACTGCACTAGTGCAGGATGCTACCACACAACTTATGCTACTATCCACATTGGCACAACAACTGCTCAAACTGCCAATCTAAACAAACAGAAACACACGGTTTACACGCCAAAAGCTCACGTAAAAACTACTTTATATTACACAAAACCTCAGATTTACTACAGCAGTGAACATTAATCCATGTATTGGGACATTGTACTTTCATGTCTTTTATATTCTAACTGGACATTGCTCTGATACCAACTGTGACGGACCGGGGTATTTATGCTCTAAGGCTCCATATCCAGATCCGCCTCCCGCGAACGGACCAAAATCTCGCAAGGGATATCTCACACACGTGTCCAGTAGAGTATAAAAGACAAACCACAAGAATATAAGACACAAGAAAGTACATGTGCTCATATCTGCTCACAAATTTGTACAATTGTCCATTACATTAGTACATGTCCAATTTAAAAGAGTACAAACTACCTGAGGCATACCCGAGGGAGCACAAGCTCACACAACACTAACTACTAAACTACGGTGGTGGTAACGCCGATGCAAGCCAAACACACGGCAAGCCGTTGAAAAGAACTGTAGGGGAGTGAGCCTCAACAAGTCACTGGCTCAGTAGGGGCTACCCAAAACCATACCGAGACCACAATACTCCTCAACCCCAAGGGTTTCACTGGCAACACCAATAGCCAACCATTTCATGCTCAGATCATGATAATAAATAAACATTAAACATAATCATGATAATAAACACAAAGTCCTCAGAAGGAAAGTAGGATTACAGGACTAACATAATATCATTAGTCAGCCCAACTACTAAAGTGCCTAAACCACAGTCTCACTGGCACACTGCTACAACAAGGTTGCCTAAGTATAAGCCACATAGGGAAATCACTGCCTAGGCTGCAAATTACCAGGCGAACCTCAATCATTTGAGTAACAGGACTGCTAACAAAGAGCTGGTCCTTTATACTCCAAACCACACTACGTCGAGACCACACATAAATGGTAGACTGGCTACAGCTAGCTAGTCCATCACACACTAAATCCCTAATCGGAACCATGCCCAAGAAGGGTAAACTCAACAAGTGGAAGGTCTCACACGGCCTCCGGAGCATAGCTCTACTAAACCACAATATGCCTAAGCCACAGCCTCATCGGCAAAATACCACAAAGGTAACATAATTAATAATCACAAATTAATCACAATAAAATATAAACAAAGATCTACTTAAAACATTTAGGAACAATAAGTGGCAGGTCAAACCCATAGACCTCCACAACACACGAGAGCCTGAAAAGGTTGGTACACAATGTACACCACAAAACTATAAAATAACCCATGAAGGGTACAAGTACCTGCTACTCTGAGGTACCACAACACAAATCTCCGAACAAAGGGTACAAGCAGGTGGTAGACACCACACTGAACACAATTATATTATACCTTTATTTAAGCATAATATTACAGTAAAACCTCAACCGACAGTCACACAAAACACAACTCAGTCACAATTGTGCCAACACCAGGGCACACCTCGAACTGGTCAAACCTCGACCACGAGTCACAAACTAACGAACTACAACTCACGAACTACAACTAGTGGCAAAGCACGAGTCAAGCCACAGCTAGAGCTGGCAAAGCATGAGTCAGAAAGAACGACGCCACCACACGGGAACGGACTACAAGCTGATCAGGCCAGTATCCAACCCGGACAACAAAACACAAAAGAACAACCTCTCAGCTCGCAGTCACGGACGAAAGGTCCAACTGCCGCTCCACAGAACAAGTCAAACAACTGTGGAGACCAACCAACACCACACCTGCAGGAACACAACTGCAGGCCCATGCCTGGCACTCTAGAGTCTCTGGCGGAGCACCCTAAAGTGAGGCACTAGAAAACAGGACTAGCTGGGGACCAGTTGTCGACTACTGGTGTCCGTACCCCCAACTACGAGCACGCTACAAGCGACTACACACCCACAAACACAAGCCGCTGCCCTATGTCGTCTTTCCCTCAGCCGGACGTACAACTCAAGCACGGGAGTGAGGGTGTCCAGGAAGACGGACATAGACCTCGACCGTACCACATTGTACCAGGGATAAAACCCCGAGCACAAAACAAAACACGTGCCTGGCTCAGAAAGAACCTGGAGTACCAACTAGAGAGGCATTCCGGATATGCGCGGACACCACACTCGGCAAGCTCAAATCACGATACTAACACATATAACATTTACTTATAATTCACAATATACAAGTGTTAGGATTAGCTTAACATCAGTCACTGTGTGACCCCAAAGCTATCCCATACCAACAATACAACTGAACCACAAACTTGCCTATCATTGGTCACCCATGACTTCCGTGGCAACACACACACCACTAATACATAAATCCATATAATATTATTCGAAAGACAACAACGGACCAGGGCTAGGGTCGGTATGGACCTTCACTGCCCAAACACCACAAGTCATGGCTAGGCTCACGGTGAACCTCACTGCCCAGTTACTACGACAAATCATAAGAGAATTACACAACAAAGTGTGTAGTATACACACTCAACCCATGTAAACAACACGTGTATATTACACCCTAGTTGTGGTACCACACATCTTCCACGTAAACCACATGTCCAAACATGGACAACGCACTCCAAGAGTGCCACGGGTGCCAACGCACCACACATACTACGTAAAGCAATTACGTACATCACACATCTTCACGTAAAAACATGCCCATTCCATGAGCAGTATGTTCCAGAGCATATCAAATGCACTGGCTCACACCGGTCATCGCCATGCACATACAAACACGCAATATTCATAACCAGAAAAGCTACGTAAACCACACTGCATGTTTACATGCACAAGTTGGCGGCAACATCGACTGCCGCTTATAGGAAGTAGACGACAATGGATCTGGCTGTCTATATCCCTACTGATGAACCTGGCGTCAATCGATGTTAACGCTAAGCTTTTCAACCCAGTTCTGAGGCAAACCCTAAACTGATTCTACAGGTTTTTACAATCATCAAAGCAATGAGAAAGCGAGGAAAATATTTTCTAGCCAAACATGTATCATTTAAGATTTAAACTACATGAATTAACCCTTAAATTCCATCAAACCACCGTTAGAACCCCGCATGAATACCATGACCCAAAGTTGCCATTTTCATGTAGTTTCTGCTTCTAATTATTCTATACAACCTATAAGAACTACAAGGGTCGTTCCCTACCTCAGAACACACTCAAAACCCTTCCGAATTCTCCGGTTCATACCGAACCTCCGCGAACTTCCGGGAATTGCACACGCCACGCAATTTCCTCGTCCGATTCGACAAGGTGCCACACGCTCTACATCCTCCAACCGCCCTTCAGTACCTACAGGAAGCTCTAGAAACACGGGGACGCGAAGCTAGGGTAAGGGGAGAGAGAGAGACAGGTGGGAAACCTGCTCTCGGGTGACCCTATAACCTGCAGAATTCTCAGGTTGGCGTCAACCCCTCTGCCGCCAAAGGCAAACCGCCACCCTAAACGTCCATATCCCCTACAGCCAAGATCATGCAGTCAACGGCAACTTACCTGGACGCCAACAGGTCAACGACCACCCCTGGCCGCCAACTCCTACTCAACTGCAGCAAGTCCTATTCATTTCGGGACCTAATCTGCACCACACCTACAACACCACGCATCTACACCACACTGGCCTTACAACAGCCATCCTAACCAACAACACACGATTCAAAAAGGATCCGAAAATAAGCGACGTTACAGTGCTGATTTTTATTCCAGCAGAAATTAGAAAGATGACCAGGCCTATTGCATTTAAAACAAATGGGTTGAGCATTTACCTGATCTTACCATAGTATGATGCATTTGCTGGATTTCTGAGGTCTCCTCTAGAATACCTTGATCACCCTTGAGTTGAGAAGAAGGAGGTGGTACCCTTTGGTATCTCTTGCATGATGTGGAGTTGGAGATTGCCATAAAGCTTTTTGAGCTGATGGAGGGATGTGGAGACCCTGTAAGGTCCTATTTCTTTTTCTGATTTTCAATTGAAACAAGATTCTTCCTTTTGTAGCCTTTTATTTAATTTATACTTTGTTTTTGAACATTTTTCTGAACATGAACATTAGTAGAGTTTTGATTGTTTGATAGCCACTTCAAGTTCATTTGTCAATTTTCCTTTTTCAACTTTCATGCAACAATTACTTTTTCAGAAGTTTGAAGTTGGTTTATCATGACATTCAGACCATTCTCATTTTGTTCTTTTCAATTTTACTTTGAACCAATTTGATTTTCCAAGTCAGTAATTTTCTTCTTAGCATTGTTCCATTCATCATTTAATGGTCTGTCACGATACAAGCATTCAATCTTCTTTTTCAGATGATTATTCTCCTCAAAGACTTGATTGCAATTTCTTTTATTTGGTGATCATGAGACATGTTTGAGATTTGTTTGTTCAATTGATCATTATCAATTTGAGATTCTCATTATGATAAATCAATTTTTCATTTTCATTTTTCAAATTAGAATTATCAGATTCCACATGATCATGATCTTCTTTCAACTTAGAAAACTTGATTTCATAGCTTTGACTTCATTTTCCAATTTTTCATTCTCCATTTTCAATTTTCTTTTTTCTTAATAGAATGCTTGAGCAATATCAATTATCATTTCATTCTTCTCCAATTTTCTTTAAATCTTGGTTTGAGATTTTACCTCTTTAAATTGATTGGACATGTGCTCATAGCATTCTATCAATTCATCATAGGAATATCATCTTCTGAATCAGAATTAGATATTGATGACGTCAAATGGGTCTGACTTTGATTTACCTGACCTTGAGAGTTTCTTGACTTCTCTGACAGATATGATCTTTCAGATTTGTATGAACTAGGAGAACCTCTGGAGTACAAGAGCCATGAAGCATTTGTCTTTGGCTTTATTTGCATCTTGCTTGTCTTCTTAAAGGAGTCCTGCATTTTATCAACATGGTTATCAAACTCAATAAACATTGGTCTACTTATGATACTCGAGAAATCAGACATATTTTCGAGTATGTTATAGATGAATAAACCAACAACCAAAGTAATCAGATCAGTCAGAATCAATTATAAACCCAATCAGAGCAATTAATCCACATAAACAGATATGCCAAATCACAACCGATGAACAGAAAACCTACTCTGATACCAATTGTTATGATCGATTATTCGGTAATGGTAAAGCTAGAAGGGGGGGGGGGGGGGGGGTTGAATAGATTTGCAGCGGAAACTTAAGCAATTTAAAAACTACTTTGGATTAAAGATCTACTCAATTAAGAACCCTTTGATCTGATGTAATATGTGTGAACTAATTAACAAGTAGTGTGTAAACGATTATTCGGTAATGGTAAAGCTAGAAGGGGGGGGGGGGGGTTGAATAGATTTGCAGCGGAAACTTAAGCAATTTAAAAACTACTTTGGATTAAAAGATCTACTCAATTAAGACCCCTTTGATCTGATGTAATATGTGTGAACTAATTAACAAGTAGTGTGTAAACGAAATCCCTAGCCATGCATCTAGCGCAACACAATGCAAACCACAAGTCAAACCACAGTGCACAAGGAATTTTTTAGGTGGTTCAGAGATCACACCACGTGACTCCTACGTCCACCCCTCACACAGTGAGGACACACTACTCAAGAACTGAGTACAAAACACACGAGCACACTGGCTCAACCACACACACACACGCAAGATCAAGTCCACAAAGATCAGACCCTCTAGCCTTGATCTGACCAACACACCACACACACTATGATCTGCACACAACCCTTGTACAGATCACAAATCACACACACATCCACAAACACCACGTACTGATCTCCAATCAGTACACACACACATAGATATATGAAAGTAGACTCTTTTGTGAGTTCGTCCAGAATACTCCAAGCTTCACATCGTTGAAGACCGTGATGATGGAGAAGCTTACTAGAGGACGAACCAGCTTCAATCCTGCTCGTCGAATGGATCTTCCTTGTTCTGAGCAGAGAGTTGAAGCAGAGTAGCAGAGAAAATTCTCTCTTCTTGGTCTTTGCTTAGGGTTTTAGGTGTGGAGGCTGCCCTTGCTGCGAAAATACCTCCAAAAGATCTTTATAAGGGTGTTTAAGTATGGAGAGTCGTGGTAAAAGGAAACACCCAAATATAGATCATATCCAGCCATAAGATCTTCCCAAAACTCCATCTGTCGACAGCCGACTTGCTGCTGTCGACAGGTGCTGACAGATTTGCAAAACCAGAAGACTGGCCTTCCGAGAAACCATTTTCTGTGTGTATCTGTCGACAGGCGAAAATCATCTGTCGACAGATACACTATTCATCTGTTGACAGATGCACTATTCATCTGTTGACAGGTAGTTGTTCCAGCAGCTTGTCTTGTTCTTTTGCACTTGGATTTTGTTGCTTATCTTGTGTACATTCACACCTACATTAAAAGACATTCTTAGTGAGATATAATGAATGCATAGTTAATTAATAAAAGCATTAACATTAATGCATAGTTAATTAATAAAATCATTAACATCATGTTTCTTTCATGTCTTTGTCATTGCCAATCTTTTTGAACCATTCACATAACATCAATTAGTATTGATGATCATCAAAAACATTTAAGCACTTATTACATTCTCCCACATGAGAACCCAACATTCTCCCCCTTTTTGATGATGACAAAACTTACAATTGATACAATTGATGTTTCTCCCCCTTTTGGCAACATTCAAAAAGATAATGAGTGCACACAAGTAAAACAATGAAGCAAAGAGCTACTTGAACTCTCAACTGAATTGTGAAAGATATGAGTGGGGAATGAGTGTTCAAATGAGATTGCAAGGTTGAGAATAGGTTGATACCCACTACAAATGTCATAAACACTAGTATTAAGACTCATAAAAATTCTACAATGGTTAAGAGATAATACTCCGGAATCTCAAGTTATAGCATTTAGGATACATCGTTCAAAAACATATGAAAATGAGATAACCCTTTTGCATAAAACCATTGAAGAAAATCATATACCTTAGTGGGTGATGTTCAGTTGGTAAATGAAGGCAATGTCTACATGAACAATTGACAATAGACAACCCATTGCCCTTGATTTAAATCTTGGAGGCTCCACTCTATTTCTAGCATTTGAACAATTTCTTTTGTCAAGTTTATGTGGGAAAAGTGGTAATTAGGATCACTTTTACCTTTGACGTGAAGGTAGACATGAGGGATGCCCGTACCCCTAGTTACTCAGTGTGAGTGACCATCATACCATTGTGCAAAGATAATGAAAGGACTTTTTGACACGAAGATAGACATTTGTGATGCCCTTGTCCCTGGTTACTCAGTGATACTCATCATTGCTCTGCCTTTGTCCCAATTCACATATTTCTTTTTTTAATTTTTGAATTTAGAAATAGGTAGCTTTTCTCTCTTGTTTTTAAGTTGTAAAATCAAGTTCAAAAGGTTTATTAAGGTCAAAGTCCAATGTAAAGACATTAAGTTCAAAAACCTTCTTACTTGTCAATCCATATAGGAACATGATCATCTACAAGGGAGTTATTCAAGTGAGTTAGGTTAAAATCATTAGATTTGCTCAATGTTTTCTAGATGATACAACCTAGACTCAATCACAAAATTATTTCAAAATCATTGTGATTAATCATATGTCTTTGATACTATGTGAGTATGAAAGGTTATAATGAATATTATACCCAATTCTCCCCTTGCATTAATAATGGAAACATACTCATGAAGAAAGGATGAGAAAAGATGATGATTTATGGATGAAGTGAGTATCTGTCGACAACAAACATGATCCTATCGACAGATGCAGATAGACAGAAAATTTGAAGTTGGAACTGTGTCTGGCTATCGACAAAAGAAGAAGTGGTTGTCGATAGATGCACACAGGGTGCAATTTCTAGGTTCTGTGAAGGCTTTTTTGTCGACAGGCTGTCGGGGGATGTCGACAGGGGCTTTGAAACTTCAGCTTTAAGGCTTTGAATTGAGAGTGATTTGAACCATAAGATTGAGGGATAAATACACATTGAATATGAAGGGTATCCCTTATGAATTTCACTCACCTAGCCTTACCTTACTCCCCCATAATGTGTGCATGTGGTGATCAAACATTGAAGCAATTCAATCATGATTTAAGCAGTCATATCAAGCATTTGCTCACAAAAGAACATCCATAAGCATAAAAGCACCAACATTCATTTTTTTTTAAAGAGAGACATGTGGCAAGATTGATGTGAAAGAATGTCCCTCAAACAACTTACTTAAAAACTCTTTTTGACTTACTCCTCCATAATGTATACATGGTATTGAATGAACATTCAAGCAATTCACACATGTTCATGTCAAGCAATTTGCACAAGGAGAGTAAAAACGTGATCAATTGAGATTCTTGAGATTATAATTGTTTTTTTTTTATAATCTTTATGTAGTAGAAGACTATTGATACTTGGCGGAGAATATTTCTCATGCATAATGATAGTTTCCAGACAAGCCAGACTTATCCTTCCACATTTCACCATTTAATATATCAAATAGTCACTACATAAAAGATCCATTTTATTTTTATTTTAGCATGACTCCAATGGCTAAGAAGCATTGACATTTGGGGATAGCATCAAAAACACATTTGTTTCATTGCTCAGATGGAGTTAAAAATCCATTTCAACTCTTGCAGTTCAAAACTGGAGTGTCAAAGAGATTTTACCTGAACAGTCTTCAATCATAGTCTTAACAAAAATTTACCTTTGTTCTCCATCATTTCTTGCCTTACACAGCCAATGTCATGAATCCATTTCTAATTTTTAGCTGCAAGACATCTCAGCTTGTTCATTAAGCTGATTTTGGGACCCACACTTGCTTGGGTTCTGCAATGACATCAATGTTAGAATTCAAAGAAGATTTCAGAATCCAAACTGATTTTCTTTTTTGAACAGCTGTATTTCTTTCATTAATGAAATTATGAGCATGGAGCTTGGGAGTATGCACAAGATGATCATTTTTATGCCAACAGTTATTAGAAATATGACCAATTTTATGACATGTGAAGCATTGGACTGGTTTGGCATGATTATGACAGTGCTGATTTTTATTCCAGCAGAATTTAGAAAGATGACCAGGCCTATTGCATTTAAAACAAATGGGTTGAGCATTTACCTGAATCTTACCATAGTATGAATGTTTTTCTGGAATTTCTGAGGTTCTCTAGAATACCTTTGATCACCCTTGAGTTGAGAAGAAGGAGGTGGTACCCTTTGGTATCTCTTGGCATGATGTGGAGTTGGAGATTGCCATAAAGCTTTTTGAGCTGATGGAGGGGATATGGAGACCCTGTAGAGTCCTATTTTCTTTTTCTGATTTTCAATTGAAACAGGATTCTTCCTTTTTGCAGCCTTTTTATTCAATTTATTACTTTGTTTTTGAACATTTTTCTGAACATGAACTTTAGTAGAGTTTTGACTTTGTTTGATAGCCACTTCAAGTTCATTTGTCAATTTTCTTTTTCAGCTTTTAATGCAACAATTTCTTTTTTAGAAGTTTGAAGTTGGTTTATCATGACATTCAGACCATTTCTCATTTTGTTCTTTTCAATTTCACTTTGAACAATTTGATTTTCCAAGTCAGCAATTTTCTTCTTAGCATTGTTCCATTCATCATTTAATGGTCTGTCACGATACAAGCATTCAATCTTCTTTTTCAGATGATTATTCTCCTCAAACAGATGATTGCATTTTTCTATTATTTGGTGATCATGAGCCATGTTTGAGATTTATTTGTTCAATTGATCATTATCAAATTTGAGATTCTCATTATGATCAATCAATTTTTCATTTTCATTTTTCAAATTAGAATTATCAAATTCCACATGATCATGATCTTCTTTCAACTTACAAAACTTGATTTCATAACTTTTGACTTCATTTTCCAATTTTTCATTCTCCATTTTCAATTTTTCATTTTCTTCATAGAATGCTTGAGCATTATCAATTATCATTTCATTCTTCTCCAATTTCTCTTTTAAGTTCTTGTTTTGAGATTTTACCTTCTTAAATTGATTGGACAAGTGCTCATAGCATTCTATCAATTCATCATAGGAAATATCATCTTCTGAATCAGAATTAGATATTGATGCGTCAAATGGGTCTGAATTGGATTTACCTGACCTTTGAGAGTTTCTTAACTTCTCTAACAGATATGATCTTTTAGATTTGTCTGAACTAGGAGAACCTCTGGAGCTGCCAAAAGCCATGAAGCATTTGTCTTTGGCTTTATTTGCAATCTTGCTTGTCTTCTTAAAGGAGTCCTTTATTTTATCAACATGGTTATCAAACTCAATAAACATTGGTCTATTTATGATACTCGAGAACTCAGACAAATTTCTGAGTATGTTATAGATGAATAAACCAACAACCAAAGTAATCAGATCAGTTCAGAATCAATTATAACCTGATCAGAGCAATTAATCACGCATAAACAGATATGCCAAATCACAACCGATGAACAGAAAACCTGCTCTGATACCAATTGTTAGGATCGATTATTCGGTAACGGTAAAGCTAGAAGGGGGGGTTGAATAGATTTGCAGCGGAAACTTAAGCAATTTAAAAACTACTTTGGATTAAAAGATCTACTCAATTAAGACCCCTTTGATCTGATGTAATGTGTGTGAACTAATTAACAAGTAGTGTGTAACAAAATCCCTATGCATGCATCTAGCGCAACACAATGCAAACCACAAGTCAAACCATAGTGCACAAGAGATTTTTTAGGTGGTTTAGAGATCACACCACGTGACTCCTACGTCCACCCCTCACACAGTGAGGACACACTACTCAAGAACTGAGTACAACACACACACGAGCACACCGGCTCAACCACACACACAGACGCTAGATCAAGTCCACAAAAGATCAGACCCTCTAGCCTTGATCTGACCAACACACTACACACACTATGATCTGCACACAACCCTTGTACAGATCACAAATCACACACACATCCACAAACACCACGTACTGATCTCCAATCAGTACACACACACATAGATATATGAAAGTAGAAACAGAGAAGAGTTCTGAGTTGAGGATCAAATCCAATATGTAAACTCTTTTGTGAGTTCGTCCAGAATACTTCAAGCGTCATGTCATTGAAGACCACGTGATGATGGAGAAGCCTGACTTGAGGACGAACCAGCTTCAATCCTGCTCGTCGAATGGATCTTCCTTGTTCTGAGCAGAGAGTTGAAGCAGAGCAGCAGAGAAAAACTTCTCTTCTTGGTCTTTGCTTAGGGTTTTGGTGTGGAGGCTGCCCTTGCTGCGAAAATACCTCCAAAACGATCTTTATACAAGGGTGTTTAAGTATGGAGAGTCGTGGTAAAAGGAAACACCCAAATATAGATCATATCCCAGCCATAAGATCTTCCCAAAACTCTGTCTGTCGACAGCCGACTTGCTACTGTCGACAGGTGCTGACAGGTTTGCAAAAACCAGAAGACTGGCCTTCCGGGAAACCATTTTCTATGTTTATCTCGTCAGGCGAAAATCATCTATCGACAGATGCACTATTCATCTGTTGACAGATGCACTAATCATCTGTTGACAGGTAGTTGTTCCAGCAGCTTGTCTTGTTCTTTTGCACTTGGATTTTCTTGCTTGTCTTGTGTACATTCACACCTACATTAAAGACATTCTAAGTGAGATATAATGAATGCATAGTTAATGAATAAAAGCATTAACATCAATGCATAGTTAATTAATAAAAGCATTAACATCATGTTTCTTTCATGTCTTTGTCATTGCCAATCTTTTTGAACCATTCACATAACATCAATTAGTATTGCTCATCATCAAAACATTAAGCACTTATTACATTCTCCCACATGAGAACCCAACATTCTCCCCCTTTTTGATGATGACAAAATTTACAATTGATATTTCTCCCCCTTTTGGCAACATTCAAAAAGATAATGAGTGCACACAAGTAAAACAATGAAACAAAGAGCTACTTGAACTCTCAACTGAATTGTGAAAGATATGAGTGGGGAATGAGTGTTCAAATGAGATTGCAAGGTTGAGAATAGGTTGATACCCACTACAAAATGTCATAAACACTAGTATTAAGACTCATAAAAATTCTACAATGGTTAAGAGATAATACTCCGGGAATCTCAAGTTATAGCATTTAGGATACATCGTTCAAAAACATATGAAAATGAGATAACCCTTTTGAATAAAACTATTGAAGAAAATCATATACCTTAGTGGGTGATGTTCAGTTGATAAATGAAGGCAATGTCTACAAGAACAATTGACAATAGACAACCATTGCCCTTGATTTAAATCTTGGAGGCTCCACTCTATTTCTAGCATTTGAACAATTTCTTTTGTCAAGTTTATGTGGAAAAGTGGTAATTAGGATCACTTTTACCTTTTGACGTGAAGGTAGACATGAGGGATGCCCGTACCCCTAGTTACTCAGTGTGAGTGACCATCATACCATTGTGCAGAGATAATGAAAGGACTTTTGACACGAAGACAGACATTTGTGATGCCCTTGTCCCTGGTTACTCAGTGATACTCATCATTGCTCTGCCTTTGTCCCAATTCACATATTTCTTTTTTTTAATTTTTGACTTTAGAAATAGGTAGCTTTTCTCTCTTGTTTTTAAGTTGTAAAATCAAGTTCAAAAGGTTTATTAAGGTCAAAGTCCAATGTAAAGACATTAAGTTCAAAAACCTTCTTACTTGTCAATCCATATAGGAACATGATCATCCACAAGGGAGTTATTCAAGTGAGTTAGGTTAAAATCATTAGATTTGCTGACAAGTTTGCAAAAGCCAGAAGACTGGCCTTCCGTGAAACCATTTTCTGTGTGTATCTGTCGACAGGCGAAAATCATCTGTCGACAGATGCACTATTCATCTGTTGACAGGTAGTTGTTCCAGCAGCTTGTCTTGTTCTTTTGCACTTGGATTTTGTTGCTTGTCTTGTGTACATTCACACCTACATTAAAAGACATTCTAAGTGAGATATAATGAATGCATAGTTAATTAATAAAAACATTAACATCAATGCATAGTTAATTAATAAAAGCATTAACATCATGTTTCTTTCATGTCTTTGTCATTGCCAATCTTTTTAAACCATTAACATAACATCAATTAGTATTGCTCATCATCAAAAACATTTAAGCACTTATTACATTCTCCCACATGAGAACCCAACACCACCCACTCCTCCATCCTTCATAACCATCATTCCGGAGGGTGCTCGTGTTCAAGGCCACATCATACAGGATATCAAAGATGAATTTGAAGAAGCAATCCTTCATTCAGTCCTATCTGTGTCCTCCCATGTTCAGAGGACTAGTTCTTCCAGTCCTGCCCCCAAGAAGAGGAAAATCTCTAAAGAACTTTTTGTCTCTTCTGAACCTAGATTCCCTCCCCTTTGGTTCTATCTTTCTATTGAAAATAGAAGGAGATCCCTCTATTGTGAATATCTTCAAAAATGCACATTTACTACTATTTTTGGCCTCTCTCATCTTAATCTAACCAAACATCTTACTATTGTTCTTCCTCTCTCCAATATTCAAATCAGATCAGTCCAAAATCTTCTCCCTTGGTGAATCTAAGATTGAAGATCAATGGGCTCGGGGCCATTAGTCTCTCTACAGGAATTTTGTTCTTGCTAGATCTGACAAGTTCCACCCTCAGACTACCAACTTATACTATCTGAGTGGTTTGTTATTCACCATAGGAATACTTGGGGTCCCTTCATCCAGAGCGAAATCAAGTTGATCCGACACTTCCAGATGTTTCAAAACTATAGGTTATCAACAAACTACCAATAAATCAGCTTGGTCAGTTTAGAGGAGCCATTGCCCAGCTCAGGACTAAAAACTGTATCAACACTTCTCTTCAGGTGGACGTTGCTACCCTTCAGTTGCCAGAGGTTGTCTTCCTCCCTAAGCTTCATTCTTTGCTCATGGATGTTGAACCACTCTTATATTTTACCCTTATATTTTGGTGATAACAAAAACTTATGATTAATTAAATATTTAAATATATTTAATATCATGTTTCCCTAATAAATATAAATTTATTGTACTACCGTTGTGTGATCTGCACTGAAAAGCAAAATCAATGTCTATTCAATATACATCGACTTTAGTTCACTAAGTGCCACATCGATTTTTCTTGATAAAACATCGATTCGATAAGTTAAACAACGATTTGATCGTTGTAACGATTCGATAAGTTAAACAACGATTTGATCGCTGTAACGATTTGATAGAAAACAACAATTTACCTTTACTAAAGAACGATTTGATCAAAACAACGATTTACTTTTTCTTAAACATATTTTTGTTCAAACATCAATTTCATGAAACATCGATTTCACTTAAACATCGATTTTATTCAAACATCGATTTCATGCAAACATCGATTTCACTTAAACATCGATTTTGTTCAAACATCGATTTCATGTAAACATCGATTTCCTTTATATATAGATTTCAAAATATTTTTGGCGCCTAATGAAAAGTCAAATATATTTCATTTGTGTAATCTTCTATCTTTCTGACAGAAGAACTTTTCGCTTATCTCTCTAGATCTCTTATTTCCTGTTAGACAAAAAGGGTTTACCTACCACTTCTGGGTGACAATATGAAATACAGAAGCGTGAGCCTTCTGACAGAAACACTCTTTGATCTAAAAACCTTCTTCTACGCTTGCAGACCTCGAAGACCACCAAGTGGCTGACAGTCAGAAAAAGAATAGAAAAATTAGCAACGACTAGAAGAGTTCCAACGGATCTATTCAAAGCTTCTCATATAAAAGATGAAGCAAGGCTGAAGAATAGCAGAGAGCTTTCCTGATGATTTTTTTAAACAAGTGTAAATCTAGTGAAGAACCTGAACTCCAGATTCACTCAAAGGAGAAGAGAGAAAGAGCCCGAGCCCAAGAAGAAGTGCTCAAGCATCTGAAAGACTCCAAGCTTCAAGCTCCTTCTCCTCTCTTCACTCTCTCTCTGTGGTCATTGTAAATCTGGGGGAGAGTTTGTGGCTGAGAGCTAGAGTTTCTTAGTGTAATCTTGTAATAGCCCTCGGTCTGTTCTCCTTTTCAAAAAAAGATTTGTGTCCAGCTGTAGGACTGTATACAGTGTAGAACATAGCTAGGGGTTTAAGTCTAGCAGAACCGCACTGGGATTTGTACCAGGAGGTTTGCTTCTTAACCTGTAAGAGAAGTGGGATGCCTTCTTGCCCAGGAAAGAGCAGAAGACCAGCTGGGGCGCTGGGTGTTGTACTGTCCGTGAGGGGGACTATACCCTTGGTTAGTAAAATCCCAAGAGATTGCTTGGGAACTGGACGTAGGACTTCCATGTGGGAAGGGCCGAACAGGATAAATTCCTTGTGTTCCTTGTGTGATTGTTTATTTGCTTCCGCACTGCTACTCACTATCACACTCATCTAACCAACCTTTCAAGTGATAATTTTCTGTGTTTAAGTTTCTATTTCAGACTTTAGAAAACCTATTAACCCACTCACCCCCCCTAGGTTAGCTTGTTATCTTTGAACTTTAAAGCTAATAACTATTTATGTTGTGCATTATCCAAAAGAGAATTTAGTAGAGTATCTGCATGTAAATCAGCTAAAGAAATATGGGATAAACTGCAGTAACTTATGAAGGAACAAATAAAGTAAAACAAACTAGGATAGATATTCTTGTCTTACAATATGAGTAATTAAAATGCTTCCAAACGAAAATATCACTCAAATGTATATAGATTTTCGAGCATTGTAGTTGGTCTAAGTTCTCTTGGTAAAAATCTTTCTAATGAGGAGACTGTCAAAAAGATACTTAGATCTTTAACTATTTCAAAGACCCCTAAGGTCACAGCTATTGAAGAAGCCCATGATCTAACCAAGTTTTCCATTGATAAATTAATTGGCTCTCTCATGGCACATGAAATCAATATGGAGCAACTATCTTAAAGCTCATCCAAGAAAAAAAATACTAATGCTCTTAAAGTTGCAGCTGCTCTTTCCACTTTTCTTCTTCTAGCTCAAAAAATGCAGAATCTGAAGACAGTGATATAGATGACGTAATGTCCAAGCTTCAGAATATTCTAAAGAAGAAGAAAATAGATCAAGAAGAATTCAAAAGAAAGAAAAAAAGGAAAAGAATGTAACAACTCGACCTCCCGGACCCCCGCCAGGGACCCCCGAAGGTCGCGCCGCCACCACAAGTCCGAAGACCCAGAAGGGTTAGATATTAGTCCAGTGAGATAAGCAATGAATTCAAATAACTATAACATAAAGTTTGTATATTAATAAAGAAAATAAGTACAACATGTCCCAACTAAAAGTATAGGTACAGAAAGAAAGGTGCAGTCCTTAAGGGGCATACCCTAAGGACTTGCAAAAAAGGCCACTCTCAACTCACGGTGTACAAAGCTCACATGCTCGCAACTCACACTACTGGCAACGCAAGGCGCAACAAACCGCCACCACAACCGTCCGGCAATGAACTTATGTGACAGCGAGTCCCTACCTAAAGAGAGTAGGGGGTGAGCCTTGCGAACAAGGCTCAGTAGGGATAACCAGTCCCTTACCAGCTAGAGCAGCAGGAACTCCAACAAAGTAGAAACACACTACTCTACAAAGCAGTAAAGCGGGAAACACCTACTACAGAGAGCTACAAAGTAGCGAAATAGAGTAACGCCTCGACCCACAACTAGGGTCGGGCCAAACACGACTCCCGCAGAACCAGCGAAGTCAACACAATGAGGAAGCAACACCTCGGCACGCACCCGCCGAGACAGAGAAGCTCACGGAACACAGGAGCACGACACATGCACCCAACATCCCAGACCTCCACGAGGTCAGGAAGGAACAACCAGGTGTCACTACGAGAGACAACGAGCAACCATGTGATTAGCACCGTCTCACCACAGGCACGACCACCTCAGACCTCCACAAGGTCGAGGGTCCACAAGCAGAACCACCCTGCACCTCGGACACGCCACGAGGTCAAAGAAACACACTCTGGTGCCACCATGGACGGCACCAAGGAACAGGTTACTGAAACAGCAGTCGGTGTCAACACAAGACACCCGAGAGAACCTACAGAGCGGAAAAACACTGAACAAGGCCCACGAGGCCAAACCAACAAAGCCCACAAAACTAGACACGGCTACGCTACAACCACCGTACAGGATAGGGCAACCAGACTCAGTTAGAAACAATGTGAACCGATGTCACAACAAGAACAACCAAGCCACCGCCACAAGCAGCTAAGAGAGGGACACACAGTCCACCCCTCTCGCTTGCCAGCCGCTGACTCCTGCCTAAAACCTCCCCGGTAGAGTGAGGCTAGCGAGTCACAGCAAGAACAACCACAACCACCGCAGCTCGGCCAAGTTGCAGCCCCACGCCTGACCTCCCTACGCGGCTCCAGAACGAACGCAGAGCGAGGCAGTGAGAAGGACTAGCTGCTCTGCGCCGGAAGAGTGCCTCAACCACCTCGGTGACCCAGACCAAGCTAAGAGAGCTCTACAAATGACTCTACGCCATTGTCCCCACCATTTTCCCCTTTTGCTCCAAGTCTGTGACTTGAACACGCCCGCCGCCCGGAGAACTCCCTCTAACAGACGCGTGGGGCTGGGGGTCCCAAGTAACAGTAGCAACCTGTCTCGCAAACAAGCCCTCAAGTGCCTAGCACCAGGCGAATAATGAACTGGAGGGGCAACCACCACAAAAACTGGCACAGCTGGCTTGTAACCAAGACAAGCCCACCAGGCACAGGCATGCACGGCACCCCTTCCGAAAACCCCCAGATGGGTCGTCGGCCAACGCCAGCACACACGGCACGGCCCGAGAAACTGGAACACCACCAAACAGAACAGAAACCATAGCTCTTCTAATAATCGATTGATAGTCAGACAATCGATTATTAGACAGACGCGAGCCTCCTAGCACCACTGCTAGGACACGGCCATGAAGGTGTCACCTTCAGTCACTGAACACAGGGAGGCAACCTGCCGCGTTCCCACCAGAAGGTCCTAAGGGCACACCTGCCCTGGGGCACACACTGACACGCTAACCGAGGCCACAGAAACACCCGAGGCAAGCCATGTGCTGTCGCACCCTCCTATCTCGTCGCGATCCCATCGCGACGAGAAGGGCAACCGCGATAAGCACAGGGTCGCGATAGGGAAGCGGGTCGCGACAATAGCCTTGTCGCGACCAGAAACCGGGTCGCGACATGACCCTTATTGCGACGGCCAACCGTGTCGCGATAAGGTCACGTCCGACCAAGGCGACGCCTCCTCTAATGTCACGATGCGCACCGCCATCGCGACATCAGCCGGGTGGCAGACCACCGGGATGCTACATCCCGGGGTCGCCCACACTTTACAAACAAGCACACAACGGGAGGGGAGCATGGGGAAAGCTGTAAACACATACATTAACCCAAAAGGACTCCCAAACCACACCAACAAGTATGGACACAAGAGATCCCTACCGAAAAGAAGAACCAACCCCACGAATGGGCCTTCTCGAAGCCACGACCGCCACCTCCTCGCTCCTCGCCGCTCCACCCCGAGCCGCCGGCACCGCCATCGAGCTCCAATGCCGAAGAAGGACGAGAGGGAGACCTTTCCTCCTCGGAGAAGAGAGGAAAGGGAGAAAGGAGAGAAAGAGGAAAAAGGGGGAAACCGGCCAAGGTTTTTAGCCTCCGGCCCCCAGAATGCGACAGGGCGAGGCATCGCGTTACCAACCTTAACGCGACGGCCGCCCACACCGCGACCAAAACGCGTCCTCAAGGAATTCCGCGGCAACCAGACAAACCAGTCTGCCACGCCTGCCACTCTGACAGGCGTCAGATGACCAAAAAGCATAAAGCAGTCGCGACCCGTTGACCGAGTGCGACAAGAACGCGACGTAGGCACTGGTCGCAACAAGGATGACTGTCGCGACGGGCACCTCCATTGCCACACTAACGTGTCGCCAAGGCCAGACGCTCTAGTGGCCAGTCATCCTACACACAAATAGAAGTCCGAAAAGCCCGAGATGTTACAATACATCCAACAAAAAAATAATTCCGTCCTCGAAATAAGGGCGAAACTCAGTCGGAGGAAACAATAGGTGCAAAGGGACCACTAAGTCACACTGTGACTTCCCGGTGGTCGCCACCATGACCCTGCCACAAAGGGAGTGCCTAACCAAACATCCACAGCTCATGGAGTGCACACCAACCGGCGCAGAGCACACAATCGGATGTCGACAACTCCACAGGCGCGGCGCGAACCAAACCGACCAGAAACACTGAAACCGCCAGTCGAAAAACCACGACTGAGCCCTCAACAGTCCACACTGTTGAGACCAACTGGTCAGTAACTCAATCTGTCACTAGTAGCTAGACAGAGGTCCCAACTACTTATGACAACCAAGGAAAATGCCAAGAGGTCAACCACAAGACTCTGCTGAATGGCTCCGCACGTCTAGCAATAGCTAGCACCTACGGCAAGGCCAAACAAGAGTTTCTTAATGGTGACCCAAAGCCAAGCGAAAAACACGCACGTAGAGAATACCACGGCATACAAGGCAGTGTCCGTCGGCACCACTAGATCTCACCCAGATCATCCTCGTGGTCCGCCCAGGACATGCAACAACTGTGGAGCCACAGAAAGCTAAACCACATGCTCCACAGGCACACGCACAGAGTCAAAACCAAGGAAGACGTCTGAGGTTGGCAAAGCCAGACAACTCAAGACATTGGCAAACTGCACGGGAAACGAAACAACTGCAGAGGTCAAAGATAGCACGTCAACCTCAGAGAAACTAAAACTGAAACAGGGCATCACAACCGAACACAGACGACAACCAGAGCCTAGCATACCACCGATAGGGCTACCTAGACAAGGAAAAGTAGCCACCCCGCAGCGGTAACAGTACAGCCACAAGGCACAGGCAGCACAAAGTGTTCTGGAGGCAGAAGACTCAACGCCTCGAACACCGAGTGAACTTGCGAAACAATGCACAAAGCTCATGATGAGGGAAAAACAGCACAACACACGGTGTTAACACAAGCACCAGGAGCCACCCGAGGTACAACACAATGCACCCAGGCTCCAGACGGCACAAAACAAACTACTCGAGCACGAGCACAGGGTGCTACCCCAAGCACCAAAGCTAGGCAAGATGCAACATAGTTGCACCACAGGCTGAAACAACACAGGCTAACAAGAAGGACTCTCCACAAGAGACCTGCCAAAAGCCACACGCAAGAAGCCACAAGCCTAAAAGGGCAGAACAGGCCACACCGGTCGCAAACCCTCTAAGCACAAAGACACGAAGCATCGAAAGGAAACACACTCAAGGTGCAGTACATGACTGCACCAACGGCCTGAAACAACTCATGGCTAACCGGAAGGGACACTCCACCAGAGACCCACAAGAGAAAACACACAGAAATCTAGCAGCTTCAAGAGCACAAAAACTACATTGGCTCTAAGAAGCCCACAACACAAGGCACCGCTCCCACCATGCAGGCGGACAGGGCCACACACTAACAGCGACAAGTGCCTCCAAGCACATCTGAGGCACAAACGAAAACACACACCGGGACGATGCTTGCACTAGCAAGCCAAACAACAAAAAACCAGTGCTGCCTCACACTGAATACAGGGCACGCTGGCCTACATCGTCCAGTCAAGCAACAAGAAACCAGCATGGCAAGAGACGGGACAATAGGTCACCACAACCTATCGCACCACAAGGAAACAACGCGCATGAGGTGAGCAACCAACTCAACCTCAAAACAGCTCAAGGGGAGGGACCTTCGCCACGAAGGTTGCCACGGTGCGCAACACGGCACCAAATGCCATGGCAGAGCACCACCACACCAAGAAACCCACGGAAAGCAGAGGAAGAAGGCACACAACAGGCCTCCTCCTCACACGAAAGAGGAAACCACGACGCAAGGCTAGCACTGCCACAGGAGGCATAGCCAGTCGAACACCCATGACGCTTTCCAAACAACCGTCGGCAAGAGTGTGTCGGCACAGAAACGCAAGTAAACACCAACTAAACCACAGGGACCCACAAGTGGTCCCACTGGCACAACCAACTAGACACCCAAAGCACTCACTAGACTACCATCTGGTAGAGCACACAGGGTGTGAGCACAAAGCAAACCTCCCGACTATGGGGGCACATGAAGTCCCACCAGCACGGCCGAGAACGCGCAAACGAATAGGAAGACCACCTGGCCAGACACAAAGTCAAAGGCACTACACCTTGACCGACAAGGCCCAGGCAGACTGTAACACGGACAGTCTAACCAGCAACAGCGACAGCTCATCTCAACAAAGAGAGAGCAGCGACAACCAAAACAAACACAAGGCAGCTTTGGGGAGATCCTCCACCAAGAGTGCCAAGAGCCGTTCTGGAAAAACATCACCAAAACACAGCCCAAATAGACGGCCAAAACACATGGCCAACAGAGAAAACACGGAAGCCAGCGAAAGCAACACAACTAGTTCTGGGAGAACCTCCACCAGAACCACCAAGGCGCCGTTCTGGGAAACCCACCAGAACATACCAACCAACACAACAGCAGCATACCTTAACCCTGAGGTAGCACAACAACCGGCAGAAACAAGCCCGGAACAGTCCTGAGAGCAACCCTCATCAGGACAACGGCCAACGGTTCTGGAAAACAACACTAGAACCCAAGCAGCCCAGGGATGCACCTCAAACCAGAGAGCAACGCAACAACAACCAACCAGACAACAGAGACCTCAAACCGCGGAGGTAACACAGAGGAAGATTTCAATAAAGCACAGAAGTAGTCCCAGAGGGAGAGGAACCCTCAATAGGACAACAACAAAATAGTTCTGGGAAACATCACCAGAACACTGCAGCCAAGCAATGCAACTCAACCCAGAGGGCAACGCCGCAACAACCAGATACGAGCACAACACAGTTCTGGGGAAAACCTCACCTCCACCAGAACCAACAGAGAAGAACTCCGGAAGCACCACACCAGAGTTCACAACTAGCTAGCACAAAGCCGGCAACAACCACAGATAGGTGTCACAGCACTCAACCAGTGGTGCAACACGGCACATAAGCATCTACTTAGCTCGAGCAAAGATGCCGACTGAGTAGAGCACAGTGCCCAACGGCGCACAGGCACACAAGGCCAACACACATCCAACAAGGACACACCCTAACAACAAGGGGACATCCAACAAGGACACACCCCAACAACAAGGGGACATCCAACAAGGCAACTACCTTCTACCGGATCCACAGGCAACAACCCTGCACTGGTGAAGGCCACACCACACGCAGGCTCACTCAGCCTTCGCGACACACCCACACAGACGTTCAGGCCGAGGACGAACCCAACCACAGCACGAGCGAAAACAGCAACCACGCTCGCAGCACGCGCACCCAGCAGTAGCAACAAACACTCTCCTGCAGCTCACACTCAGATCCTACTGGAATGCTAGCCATCTGCAACAAGAACCAAATGCTCACCTAATAGCAACATTACACGAACGGGCCAGTAGCGTACTAGTACCTTTCTTTTGGACAGCCATAGTTATCAACTCATTACAAATCTCATTGGACCCCTGAGCTCTGATACCATTGTAACGACCCGACCTCCCAGACCCCTGCCAGGGACCCCCGAAGGTCGCGACGCCACCCACGAGTCCGAAGACCCGGAAGGGTTAGAATTTAGTCCAGTGAGATAAGTAATAAATTCAAATAACTATAACAGAATGTTCGTACATTAATAAAGAAAATATGTACAACATGTCCCAACTAAAAGTATAGGTACAGAAAGAAAGGTGCAGTCCTTAAGGGGCATACCCCGAGGACTTGAAAAAAAGGCCACTCTCAACTCACGGTGTATAAAGCTCACATGCTCGCAACTTACACTGCTGGTAACGCACGGCGCAACAAACCTCCATCACGACTGTCCGTCAACGAACTCCTGCGACAGTAAATCCCTACCTGAAGAGAGTAGGGGGTGAGCCTCGCGAACAAGGCTCAGTAGGGATAATCAGTCCCTTACCATCCAGAGCAGCAGGAACTCCAACAAAGTGGAAACACACTACTCTACAAAGCAGTAAAGCGGGAAACACCTACTACATAGAGCTACAAAGCAGTGGAACAGAGTAACGCCTTAACGCACAACCAGGGTCAGGTCAAACACGACTCCCGCAGAACCAGCGGAGTCAACACAATGTGGAAGCAACACCTCGGCACGCACCCGCCGAGACAGAGAAGCTCATGGAACACCGGAGCAACCATGTGAGACCAGAGTCTCACGACACAAGCACCCAACATCCCAGACCTCCATGAGGTCGGGAAGGAACAACCAGGTGTCACCACGAGAGACACCGAGCAACCACGTGAGTAGCACCGTCTCACCACAAGCACGGCCACCTCAGACCTCCACAAGGTCGAGGGCCTACAAGCAGAACCACCACGCACCTCGGACACACCACGAGGTCAGAAAACTACACACTCCGGTGCCACCATGGACGACACCAAGGAACGGGTTACTGAAACAGCAGTCGGTGTCAACACAAGACACCCGAGAGAACCTGCAGAGCGGAAAACACTGAATAAGGCCCACGAGGCCAAACCAACAAAGCCCACAAAACTAGACACGGCTAGGCTACAACCACCGTATAGGATAGGGCAACTAGACTCACTTAGAAACGACGTGAACCGATGTCACAACAAGAACAACCAAGCCACCGCCACAGGCAGCTAAGAGAGGGACACGCAGTCCACCCCTCTCGCTCGCCAGCCGCTGACTCCTGCCTACAACCTCCCCGGTAGAGTGAGGCTAGCTAGTCGTAGCAAGAACAACCACAACCACCATAGCCCGACCGAGTTGCGGCCCCACGCCTAACCTCCCTACGCGGCTCCGAAACCAACACAGAGTGAGGCAGTGAGAAGGACTAGCTGGTCCGCACCGGAAGAGTGCCTCAACCACCTCGGCTACCCAAACCCAGCTAAGAGAGCTCTACAAAAGACTCTATGTCACTGTCCCCACCGTTTTCCCCTTCTACTGCAAGTCTGTGACTTGAGCACGCCCGCCGCCCGGAGAACTCCCTCTAACAGACGCACGGGGCTGGGGGTCCTAGGTAACGGTAACAACCTGTCTCATGGACAAGCCCTCAAGTTCCTAGTACCGGGCAAATAGAGAACTGGCCGGACAACCACCACAAAAACTGGCACAGTTGGCATGTAACCAAGACAAGCCCAGCAGGCACAGGCATGCACGGCACCCCTTCCAAAAACCCCTAGAAGGGCCGTCAGCCAACGCCGACAAACATAGCATGGCCCAAGAAACTAGAACACCACCAGACAGAACAGAAACCATCCCTCTTCTAATAATCGATTGACAGTAAGACAATCGATTATTAGACAGACGCAGCCTCCTAGCACCACTGCCAGGACACGGCCACGAAGGTGTCACATTCGGTCACTGAACGCAGGGAGGCAACCTGCCGCGTTCCCACTAGAAGGTCCTAAGGGCACACCTACTGTAACGACCCAGAATCCGCATTACCGGTACCCGACCAGTAACCCGAATTCTGACCCGCTAACCCACGAGACAAGCTCGGAAGGGTAAGAAAAGAACGTCCGAGAAGACTATATATAAAAAGATACACACCAAGGTACAATAAACATTCCACTATATGAAATATAACATGTACAACTCAGAGTCCTCAACAGGTACAGAGTACAGAAAGTACACAAAAAGTACTACTCACGGCAGCTAGAGCGCACGCGCACCAGAGTGACTCGACTCGCCTGGAACAGGAGTCGACAACGCACCTGAAAGGGAAGGGAGTGAGTCTCACGAAAGAGAGACCCAGTAGGGAAACACAACCCCACCGGAAACAGTGCTAATGTGCGGTAAGTAAAGACAGAAAGTAAATACACCACGTACACAACTGAAACTAGTGACAACTACGCAGCTCCCTCAACAGGAGTGCGCTAGAACTGTAAACCACGCGGCTTAGTAACATACACACACACAACACAGTAAGTAGGACTCATCAAGGGTCTGTAGCTCGGCGTCTCGTCGCCACAGAGTCTCGCAACCCCAGCCACGTGTGCACACTACAGACGCTCTCTCTAACGTCTGGTCCACGACCGATTTTCCCCTACGCCCGACCTAGCGGTAGAGAAGGGGCTCCACGGAGACCGGCTCAAAACCACCACAAGGAGTACGCACAGAACAGAGATGCTCTCAATGCCCTGGCTCACCGGCGGAGGACCCCCCACACGCCAGTCATCTAGACGGAGTCGCACCCACGTCTAGGTAGCACAACAGAAACAGCACGCGGTAACGCCACACGCGCACAACAGACGGAAACACAGTCACGTCTCAACACTGTCAACCCCAGCACACTCAGACAGAGCCACACTCAAATGTCTGGTGAACTGTGTCAACAGACAGACACCACAACACTGCTAAAGGCACGCTGGGCACACAGACAGATTAACGGCAACATCGATTGCCGCCAACCCAAGATGTAGACGGCCTTCCCTTGTCGTTAACAACATATCAACGACAAAGGATCCTGTCGTTTACATCATACCTGATGATATTAACGTCAACAGATGTGGACGTTAATATCCTCAGCTCTAGCAACCCTAGCGGCACCAGATCAACTAATCCGGGCCAAAACACCATATAAATACAAAAGGGAAGGAAGGAAACTCTTCCTCACAATCATGCACATTGTTGGGAATTGGGAAAACCACAATCCGTCACCCGGATCGTGCAAAATACCTAAAAATCCCAACATGCTCAACCCAAACCCTAAAACGAAATTAACATGTAATCTACTCCAATTAAGCATGCTAATCCATCGGGGAGGGTTAAAGGGGTTAAGTCCCTACCTCTAAACGCCAAGAACAACCTCCAACAGACACGAATCTCGGCAGAACCCCCCAAGCTATCCGCACGAAATACGCCGAAACGCCGCGATTCCCGCCCGAACTATCGCCGCCGCACGCAACGAAGACCTTCCACGAACCCCCGTCAGTCACCAGGAGAAGTGGAACGAGACAAAAATCAAAGAAGATAAGGAGAGAAGGGAAGGAGAAAAGGAAAACCTGATCTCGGCCTGCCCTATTTGAACAGGCCGGATCAGTAGACGTCAAGATCCCTTGCCGCCTACTGAACCGCCACACAGTCGACGTCCAGATCGACAGCCGTTAATTTCATAACAGCTAAACGTCAACCTTATCGACGTCAACGCACAGTCAACGTCCAACCCTTGGCCGCCAATCACAGGTAAACGACAACACCCCTGCCGTCAACCCGACAGAACTCCACCAGACTCGACAAGGATCCGAGAAGAAAACCCGAAACGTTACAGCCCTCCCCCCTTAGAGAATTTTGCCCCCGAAATTCAAACAATGAAGGAAGAAGACTCACCAAAGAGGAACGGAAACTGCTCGCGCATCTCGTCCTCTCTCTCCCACGTCGACTCACCGCCTGAGTGCCGCTGCCACACAACACGAACCAACGGGATAGCCTTGTTCCTCAACCTCTGAACTCGGCTATCCTCAATGTGCAACGGAAACTCTGGCACTGACAACATAGGAGTCACCTCTGACCACTCTGAACTCGGGAGAACGTGAGACTCGTTAGCAAGGTACCTCCGCAGCATCGACACGTGGAACACGTTGTGAACTGCTGCCAACTCTGACGGAAGCTCAAGCCTGTACGCCAAACCACTGACACGCTCAGAAATGGTGAAGGGCCCAATAAAGCGGGGACTCAACTTCCCACGCCTACCGAACCTCATCACCCCCTTCATAGGGGACACACGAACAAACACCTGGTCCCCTACCTCAAACTCGAGCGGTCGCCTACGCTGATCTGCGTAACTCTTCTGCCGACTCTGCGCTGACACAAGCCTCTGCCTCACCTGCTGCACCTCCTCAATTGCCTGCTGCACCAACTCTAGTCCCGTGACAACATGCTCACCAACCTCGAACCAGTCAAGAGGAGTGCGACACGGTCGTCCGTACAAGGCCTCGTAAGGTGCCATGCCGATACTGGAGTGATAGTTGTTGTTATATGCGAACTCGACCAACGGCAAGTGAGCTGTCCACGACCCCTGCCACTCCAGACAACAAGCTCTAAGCATGTCCTCCAAAGTCTGGATGGTCCGCTCTGACTGACCGTCTGACTGTGGGTGGTAGGCGGAACTGAAAGCCAACTCTGTCCCCAAAGCCCTCTGGAAACTGCGCCAGAACCCAGAAGTGAAGCGAGGATCCCTATCAGACACAATAGAGATCGGCACTCCGTGCAAAGGAACAATCCGCTCTACGTACAACGTAGCCAACCTACTCACACCCCAACTAGTCCTGACAGGCAAGAATCTGGCAGTCTTCGTCAATCTGTCCACAAGAACCCAAATGCTGTCAAAACCTCCAGCTGACCTTGGCAAACCACACACAAAGTCGGTCGTCACATGGTCCCACTTCCAAACCGGAATCTCTAACGGCTGCACAAGTCCACCTGGACGCTGGTGCTCGGCTTTCACCTGCTGACAGACCAAACACCTCGCAACAAAAGCCGCTATGTCTCTCTTCATCCCAGGCCACCAAAACTGTCGCCTCAACCTGTGGTACATCTTGGTAGACCCTGGATGAATCGAGTACCTGGAACCATGTGCCTCCTGCAACACTGCTCTCCTGACAGACTCCTCAACAGGAACGTAGAGTCTGTCCCGGAACCTAACAGTCCCGTCCTCACAAAGCTCAACCTCTGGAAGGAGAAGCACTCTGAACAACTCGGGATCCGCCTGCTGTGCCTCAACAATCTGCCTCACTATGGCGGGAGCCGCCAACAAACTGCCCAGCACACAACGCTGACGACTGGAAGAAACTCTGAAGGATCCCTCTGCCGCAGACTGCCACAACTGCCACTCTCGAAGCATCAGATGACTCATCTGTGCCTTCCTACTCAAGGCATCTGCGACCACATTCGCCTTTCCAGCTGATACTCTATGCAGAAATCATAATCCTTCAGATACTCCATCCAACGACGCTGCCTCATGTTCAGATCCCGCTGAGAAAACACATATCTCAGACTCTGGTGGTCGGTACGAACAACAAACCTCACTCCGTACAGGTAGTGACGCCACAGCCTCAACGCAAACACTACAGCTGCAAGCTCTAGGTCGTGGGTCGGGTAACTCACCTCGTGGGGCTTAAGCTGGCGAGACGCATAAGCCACCACTCGGCCCTCCTGCATCAGGACCGCTCCCAGACCAACACCTGAAGCATCTGTGCAAACCTCAAAGCCCTCCTCACCTGAAGGTAGCACAAGA
Source organism: Colocasia esculenta (assembly GCA_014218235.1). Taxonomy (NCBI): domain Eukaryota; kingdom Viridiplantae; phylum Streptophyta; class Magnoliopsida; order Alismatales; family Araceae; genus Colocasia; species Colocasia esculenta. Next base: position 34,922,216 of record CM024762.1, read on the forward strand.
ACTGGCGCCGATGTAAGCAGCCACTTCAACTCCATGAAGCTCTGCTCACACTGGTCCAACCACACAAACGGAACTCCCTTCCTCGTCAACCGAGTCAAGGGCGCTGCAACCTGCGAAAAGTCCCGCACAAACCTGCGGTAGTAACCTGCCAAACCAAGGAAACTACGCACCTCTGACACTGACCTGGGGCAATCCCACTGCAAAACTGCCTCGACCTTCTCCGGATCCACAGAAACTCCCTCACCTGAGATCAAGTGTCCCAAAAAGTGAACCTGCTGTAGCAAAACTCACACTTGCCAAGTTTGGCATACAATGGTGCTCACGTAACGTCTGTAACACGATCCTCAGGTGCTCGGCGTGCTCCTCCTCCGACACGGAGTACACCAGGATGTCGTCAACAAACACTACGAAAAACTGGTCCAAGAACTGGTGGAACACCCGGTGCATCAGATCCATGAAGGCCGCTGGTGCATTGGTGAGCCCAAACGGCATCACCAAGAACTCAAAGTGCCCGTACCTGGTCCGGAAAGCAGTCCTCTCAATGTCAAAGTCTCTAATCCGCAACTGATAGTAGCCCGACCGCAAGTCAATCCGAGAGAAGACTCGAGCTGACTGAAGCTGATCGAAGAGATCGTCAATCGTAGGCAAAGGATACCTATTCTTGACGGTCACTTGGTTCAACTTCCGGTAATCTATACACAACCTCAGGCTACCCATCCTTCTTCCGGACAAACAGAACAGGTGAACCCCAAGGAAAAAAGCTAGGACGGATATAGCCCTTCTCCAACAACTCCACTAACTGCTTCTTCAGCTCTCTCAACTCTACTGGTGCCATACGGTACGGCGGCTGAGCAAACGGTGTTGTGCCAGGAACTAACTCAATAGAGAACTCTATCTCTCTCTGGCGGCAGACCAGGTAACTCATCCGGAAAAACATCCGGGAACTCACACACCATGGGAATGTCCCCCACTCCCGACACAACCTGGTCAAGGGAAACTGCCGAAACCAGAAAACCCTGACAACCCGAAGCAAGCAACCTCGCTGCCCTCAAAGCAGAAACTAAAAAGCGAGAAGTAGAAGGTACAATACCCTGGAAGTAGAACGCCGCTCCCCGGGTATCTGTAGGTGCACCCTCTTCTTCTGGCAATCTACCACTGCGCTGTACCGCTCCAACCAATCCATCCCCAGAATAATATCATAGTCCTGCAACTGCAAAGCAAACAAACGGGCCGACAAACATTGACCCTGAAACCACACTGGAGCCTCCCGAAGACAGTAGGACGTAAGGGCATAGTCCCCTGTCGGCAATTCCACAACCAACTCTGCGGACTCTCCCGAACTCAGCTCACCAAGGGAGTCTGAAAACTCCTCAGACACAAACGAGTGAGAAGCACCGGAATCGAACAAAACTTTGGCTGCAAAACCAAAAACAGTAACGGTACCTTCCACTAGCTGTGACGCCTCCATGTCCGTACAAGTCAAGTGGGTAACACGGCCTCTACCTCTCGACCCACCAGAACCTCCGGTCTGCTGACGCTGCTGCACAGGAACCTGCTGCTGCTGCACTCTGGGCTGCGACTGGGACTGCTGCTGCGGCGCTCGAGGTAACAACGGACAATCTCGCGCCATGTGACCCACCTGGTCACACCGATAACACTGTCCAGCAAAAGAACGCTGGACCTGCTGCACAGACTGCCCAACCGGCTGCTGAACACTCCCAACCGACTGCTGCCTCTGCTCCGCCTGCCTACGGTCCCGCTGAAACTTCTTCCGAGATCCCGACCTCGCTGACGTCCCTGCAGAAGTGGACGCGTAGGGAGTCGTGACCCTCGGAGTCGCCTGAGTAACACCCTGCTACTGCCGTGGCTGAACTGGAAACACCTGCGCCTGAACCTCCGTGCTCTGACCAAGGGTCCGCAACGTGTCAGCCTCCAAAGCCGCTGCAGTCTGATAGGCCGCGTCTAGGTCAGTGACGCGCGCAACTATCAGTGCCTGCCTGAGCTCCGGCCTCAGGCCCCTCACAAACTGCTGACTCCTCAAACTCTCATCCGCCATGATCTGCGGAGCATAGCGTCCAAGCTCCACAAATCTGGCCCGGTACTGCACCACTGAAGAGTCCCTCTGCTGCAAGTCCAGAAACTGGTACAACCGCTCTGTCCGGACGTACGTAGGACAGAAGGCCCTCTCAAACGAAGCGACAAACTCCTCCCACGGAATCTGCCGAAGTGCACGAGACCGAAAAGTAGTCTCCCACTCAGAAGACCACCACGCCAGCGCCTGCGCCTGCAACTGGTAGCTAGCCAACAACACTCGCTCCTCGGGAACACACTCCATGGAACGGAAGGTCCGCTCCACGGCATCCAACCACGCATGAGCCGTGTCTGGATCTGGCTGTCCCGTAAACTGAGGAGGGTGGAACTGCAAAAACTCCCTCAGCACCCTCCCAGTACCTCCCTGAGGTGCCGGCACATCACGGTGCTGAGTCGCAAGCTGAGCCATCCCCTCAAAGAACCGGGCCCAGTCAAACCCCTGAGCTGCCTGAGGAGGTGGTGGTGGCGGAACAACACCACTGTGTGCGTCCTGGGGCAAGGGCTGCGTCTGCTGAGGTGGCGGGGCATCTCCAGCCTCCTGCCGAGTCGCCTGCTCAGCCACTCTCTCCGCAGGACGTCGCCTAGGCGCCATAGACTACACACAAGGCAAGCACACACACAACGCATTAACACACTAACTAACACTGGGCATAAAGCTGCTACTGTACTCTTATACTCTGAGTCGCCATGATGGGTATTTTCTTATATATATCTCGTCGAACAAGGCTCTAATACCAGCTGTAACGACCCAGAATCCGCATTACCGGTACCCGACCAGTAACCCGAATTCTGACCCGCTAACCCACGAGACAAGCTCGAAGGGTAAGAAAAGAACGTCCGAGAAGACTATATATAAAAAGATACACACCAAGGTACAATAAACATTCCACTATATGAAATATAACATGTACAACTCAGAGTCCTCAACAGGTACAGAGTACAGAAAGTACACAAAAAGTACTACTCACGGCAGCTAGAGCGCACGCGCACCAGAGTGACTCGACTCGCCTGGAACAGGAGTCGACGACGCACCTGAAAGGAAAGGGAGTGAGTCTCACGAAAGGGAGACCCAGTAGGGAAACACAACCCCACTGGAAACAGTGCTAAAGTGCGATAAGTAAAGACAGAAAGTAAATACACCTCGCACACAACTGAAACCAGTGACAACTACGCAGCTCCCTCAACAGGAGTGCGCTAGAACTGTAAACCACGCGGCTCAGTAACATACACACACACAACACAGTAAGTAGGACTCAGCTAGGGTCTGTAGCTCGGCGTCCCGTCGCCACAGAGTCTCGCAACCCCAGCCACTTGTGCACACTACAGACGCTCTCTCTAACGTCTGGTCCACGACCGATTTTCCCCTACGCTCGACCTAGCGGTAGAGAAGGGGCTCCACGGAGACCGGCTCAAAACCACCACAAGGAGTACGCACAGAACAGAGATGCTCTCAACGCCCTGGCTCACCGGCGGAGGACCCCCCACACGCCAGTCATCTAGACGGAGTCGCACCCACGTCTAGGTAGCACAACAGAAACAGCACGCGGTAACGCCACACGCACACAACAGACGGAAACACAGTCATGTCTCAACACTGTCAACCCCCAGCACACTCAGACAGAGCCACACTCAAATGTCTGGTGAACTGTGTCAACAGACAGACACCACAACACTGCTAAAGGCACGCTGGGCACGCAGACAGATTAACGGCAACATCGATTGCCGCCAACCCAAGATGTAGACGGCCTTCCCTTGTCGTTAACAACATATCAACGACAAGGATCCTGTCGTTTACATCATACCTGATGATATTAACGTCAACAGATGTGGACGTTAATATCCTCAGCTCCAGCAACCCTAGCGGCACCAGATCAACTAATCCGGGTCAAAACACCATATAAATACAAAAGGGAAGGAAGGAAACTCTTCCTCACAATCATACACATTGCTGGGAATCGGGAAAACCACAATCCGTCACCCGGATCGTGCAAAATACCTTAAAATCCCAACATGCTCAACCCAAACCCTAAAATGAAATTAACATGTAATCTACTCCAATTAAGCATGCTAATCCATCGGGGAGGGTTAAAGGGGTTAAGTCCCTACCTCTAAACGCCAAGAACAACCTCCAACAGACGCGAATCTCGGCGGAACCCCCCAAGCTATCCGCACAAAATAGGCCAAAACGCCGCGATTCCCGCCCGAACTATCACCGCCGCACGCAACGAAGACCTTCCACGAACCCCCGTCAGTCACCAGGAGAAGTGGAACGAGACAGAAATCAAAGAAGATAAGGAGAGAAGGGAAGGAGAAAAGGAAAACCTGATCTCGGCCTGCCCTATTTGAACAGGCCGGATCAGTAGATGTCAAGATCCCTTGCCTCCTACTGAACCGCCACACAGTCGACGTCCAGATCGACAGCCGTTAAGTTCATAACAGCTAAACGTCAACCTTATCGACATCAACGCACAGTCAACGTCCAACCCTTGGCCGCCAACCACAGGTAAACGACAACACCCCTGCCGTCAACCCGACAGAACTCCACCAGACTTGACAAGGATCCGAGAAGAAAACCCGAAACGTTACACCTACCCTGGGGCACACATCGACATGCCAACCAAGGCCACAAAAACACCTGAGGCAAGCTAGGTGCTGTCGCGCCCTCCTAGCCCGCCGCAATCCCATCGCGACGGGAAGGGCAACCGCAACAAGCACAAGGTCGTGATAGGGAAGTGGGTCACGACAATAGCCTTGTCGCGACCGGAAACTAGGTCACGACACGACCCTTATCGCGACGGCCAACCGCACCGCGATAAGGTCGCATCCGACCAAGGCGATGCCTCCTCTGATGTCACGACGCGCACCGCCATCGCGACATCAGCCGGGAGGCAGACCGTCGGGATGCTACATCCCGGTCGCCCACACTTTACAAACAAGCACACAACGGAGAGGGGAGCATGGGGAAAGCTGTAAACACATGCATTAACCCAAAAGGACTCCTAAACCACACCGACAAGTATGGGCACAAGAGATCCCTAACGAAAAGAAGAACCGAACCCACGAATGGGCCTTCTCGAAGCCACGGCCGCCACCTCCTCGTGCCTCGCCGCTCCGCCACTCCACCACGAGCCGCCGGCACCGCCACCGAGCTCTAACGCCGGAGAAGGACGAGAGGGAGACCTCTCCACCTCAGAGAAGAGAGGAAAGGGAGAAAGGAGAGAAAGAGGAAAAAGGGGGAAACCGGCCAAGGATTTTAGCCTCCGGCCCCCAGAACGCGACGGGGCGAGGCGTCGCGTAACCGACCTTAACAAGACGGCCGCCCACACTGCGACCAGAACGCGTCCCCAAGGAACGTCGTGACAACCAAACAGATCAGTCTGCCATGCCTGCCACTCTAACAGGCGTCAGATAACAAAAAAGCGGAAAGAAGTCGCAACCCATTGACCGGGCGCGACAAGAACATGACGCAAGCATTGGTCGCAACACGGATGACTGTCACGACGGGCACCTCCATCGCGACACTAACGCGTCGCCTTAGCGACGTGTTAGTGGCCAGTCATCCCACACCAAAATGGAAAGCCGAAAAACTCGAAATGTTACAAAGAACCAGTCTGCTATGAATGCAGAAAACCTGGACATCTGAGACCAGATTGTCTAAGACTCAAGAAGACTGGTCAGCCAGAAAAATCCAAGAAGCAGCACAAAAAAAAAAAAAAAAACCATGGCGGCTGCTTGGGACAATTAAGAATCCACAACTTCAGAATCATCAAGCTCAGATCCCGAAAAAAGATCAGGTAAGTCTAGCCCTCATGGTAGGACTAGATGAGGTACGTTCTGACCCATTTTTTGATTCATGCACTGATTTAGAGTCAGAGTCTGAAGACTTAGAAGAAGTCTTTAATGAACTTTATGAAAAACATAAAGATGTTGTAAAAGATTTAAAAATTCTGAAAAATAATATTACTTTCTTAAAAAACACCCATTCAAATCTTAAATCCGAAATGGAACAATTAGAAAAACAATTAAAAGAAAGAAAATATAATAATTATCTTTTAAATGAAGATTACAAAAGAAAAAAGAATGAGAAGTTAGAGTTAGAAAAAAAATTGAAAACTCTAACTTAAGAAAATCTTTATTTAAAAGAATCTGTTAGAAAATTAACCAGAGGAAAAACATCTCTAACTCTATGCTTAAAAGGGAAAAAATTGTCAATAATAAACAAGAGCTTGGATGCATACCTCCGGAAAAAGGAAAATAAGCCATAATTCTAGAAAAATATCCTTTGCCAAAATCTGTAAAAGAAACCAAAATCCCTCAGAAAAAAGCACCTGAAATAAACAAATTTTATCAAAAGGAATGTTGAGTTACAATGTGTATGATGACTTGTGCTTAAATGTTTTTGATGATGTGTGACATAATTGATATTGTCTTGATGTTGGAAACATGATCACAATGGAGAAAGACATGAAAGAAATGATAAAGTGAAAAATGTTTTTATGATCACCTATGTATTCATTGTATCTCACTTATAATATCTTTTAATGTAGGTGTGAATACACACAAGACAATCAACAAAAATCAAGTACAAAAGAACAAGAAATACATTTCAAGTGTTCATCTGTCGACAGGCCCCAAGGCATGTGTCGACAGATAGACCATCCAAGAACAAACAAGCTACTGGAAGCTCAATTGGAACAGCAGCTGTCGACAACTGTAGTGCATCTGTCGACAGATAAGACTGCCTGTCGATAGCCAAGGATCGCCTGTCGACAACCATTGTGTTCCAGGAACCTACATGGTTCTGGGAACTAGATTTGAGCAGTAGCTGTCGACAGCTGTGATGAGCATGTCGACAGCCCAAGGTTAAGTCACAACGGATGGCCAAGATATGATCTATATTGTGGTATTCCCTTGTAACACGACTCTCCATGTTTGGACACCCATATATATAGATCATATGAAGGTATTTTCACAGCAAGCAGCCACCATATCAAAACCCTAAGCAAAACCAAGAAGAAGGCTCTCTCTCTGCTACTCTGCTTCAACTCTCCATCCAACGCAAGGAAGATCCATCTCACGAGCAGAGTTGAAGTCTGTCTGTCCACGATTCAAGCTTCTCCATCATCTGATCATCATCCATATGAAGCTTGGAGTTCCTCTGGACAACCACCACGAAGAGTTCTCATCTGGATTTGATTTCTCAACACATAACTCTTCCTTTCCTTCCACTTTTCACTACTTTGTGTGTGTGGCTGTCGTTCGAGCGTCCCTTGTGCTTGATCCACATGTGGGTTGTTGTTCTGATTGTGTGTTTGCATCAGACAACGTGTGAGTGTGTGTGTTTGTAGAGTTGAACTCGCTGATAAGCAGTCTTTCTGCATGTGTGTGTGGACAATGGACGTAGGATACACAAGTTGTGTACTCCGAACCACCTTAAATCTTCGTGGCTTGTGGTTTGCACATTTCTACGGTAGATGATTGGTAGGCTCGAGTGATTGTTCATATGCTAGATAAATTGCTAAGTTCTTAATCACAACTTGCACACTCACCATAGTTCGAATTCAATACACATCTGTTTAAGATTTCGATAAGTCAGTGGTGTCATCGAAAAGAAGGTTATAGTGCTATTAATTGGTAGTAATCTATTCAACCCCCCTTCTAGATTACTGCTTTAGATAATTCCGCGCACCTTTCAATTGGTATCAGAGCAAGGTTTCTCCGATTTACCGCTTTAATAGCTTGATCTCACGATCAGGAGAAATTTGGTCTCATGGAAACTAACAAGGGAATTATGGCTGAAGGACACTCAGTGTCTAGGCCTCCCTTCTTTGATGGCACTGACTATACGTATTGGAAAAACCGTATGTAGGTCTTCCTGAGAGCTCAAGACTATGAGCTGTGGAAAATCGTCAGCAAGGGGCCTTATGAGCTGCTCGCTGACGAAGATACATGGACAAGAGAGCAAATCCACAAAGGCACCTTGAATTGGAGCACATTGAACATGATGCAGTGCGCTATGCATCCGAAGGAGTATTATAGGGTCTCCATATGTAAGCTAGCAAAAGAAATGTAGGACAAGCTGGAGCTTATTTATGAAGGTACGTCTGAGGTAAGGGAAACCAAAGCTAGCATGTTAGTGTCTGAATATGAAATGTTTAAAATGAAAATTGAAGAAATAATTTCAGATATGTTTGCTAGATTTATGATCATAATAAATGGCTTGAAGGGTCTTAAGAAAGAGTACAGTGAAAGTGACTTAGTTAGGAAGATACTTTGGTCTCTTCCATCCACTTGACATACTAAGGCCACAGTCATTGAGGATTCTAAAGACCTTTCCACAATGAAATTGGATGAGCTAATTGGATCCCTGATGACGTATGAAATAAATCTGAAAAGAAAAGAAACTGAGGTTAATCCTAGAAAATCCATTGCTTTAAAAGCCTCTGACAAAAGTTCTTCAATTTCCAAGAAAGAAGTTCAACAGGAAAGTGATGAATCTGAACTGTCTAGTGATAGTGAGAATGATGAAATGGCCATGCTAACTAGACAGTTCAAAAAATTTCTCAGGTTCAAAAAGAAAGGCTCAGGTAACTTCAAAACTCTTCCAAAAAGAGATTTCTCAAATAAGTTTGAGTCTAATAAAAAATCATACATGATTGTGTGCTATGAGTGTAAGAAACCAGGGCACATGAGAGGTGAATGCCCAGAGCTCAAGAAGAAGTTGAAGAAGGACAAGTTCACTTTCAAGAAAGCTAAGGCCATGATAGCGACTTGGAGTGACAAAGACGAGGAGGACAACGCTCAAGGAAGCTCTAGAGATGAAGAGATTCAGTGCTTAATGGCAAGGAGTGAGGACTCCAATGAGGTAAACTCTTCCTTTGAAAATTACACAATTGATGATTGGGAAGAGGCTTATACTTTGTTATTTGAAAATTTTCATGAATATAAATCAGAAAATAAAACACTGAAAAAGAAGATCACTTCACTTGTTCATAGCACATCCAATGATGAACAGATTGCAATTCTATTTACAGAAATTGAGCTATTGAAAATTGAAAAAGAAAGCCATCTTGCTGAAATGGATTGCATTAAAGAAAAACTCCAGGAAAATGTAAAAGAAAAACAAGTCCTAAATACACTTGTAGAAACTCTACAACATGAGAATCAATAGATCCAAAAAGAGATGGAAAAAGCTAAAGAGGAACTGAAAGGAAAAATGGAAGATCTTCCAAGATTTGTAAAAGGAAAATAGAATCTTGATGCAGTGTTGGGAGTTAAAACAAATGTAACAAGGCATGAGCTTGGATTTCAACCAGAAAAACAAAAGAAACTTGGAGAAAATTTGATCAAATCTTTTGTTGATTGCAGTCCAAGTACTAGTAAACAAGCTCCAATCAAAAGCAAGAATGCTCAAGTTAAAGGTAAGCAATTGCAAAATAAACAAAAGCCATTATCTGCTCAACAAACTAAGAAAACTGTCGACAGACCCAAAGACACATGTCGACAGGCCTAGAAATTTACAGAAAAATGAATGCCAAATAAGCATCAAAAGGGCCAAAAACGATCACAAGTTAAATACAACAGTAAGAAAATCGTAAAAACTCAAAACCATCATGCAACTGTTGTAAGAAACTTGGCCATACTGAAACACAATGCTCGAATAATCTTTTTGGCATGAATGAAAAATTGGGACCCAAAGTAATTTGGGTACCAAAATCTCTTGTCTGATCCATCTATGCAGGAATGCCTAGCAGCCCAAAATCAAAACAAATGGTACTTGGATAGTGGCTGCTCGAGGCACATGACGGGCGACAAAGAAAAATTATGTCTGCTGGTGGAGAAAGATGGAGGTCAAGATGTCTTTGGAGGTAACAGTAAGGGCCAAATAATTGGCACAGGTAAGGTAGGTAAGTATGCCTCTAACTCAATAGACAATGTGCTCTTAGTTGATGGTCTCAATCACAATCTTCTTAACATTAGCCAATTGTGTGATAAAGGCCATAAAGTCATCTTTGAATCAAATGCATGCCAAATTGTTGATAAAGAAACATGAAGTGTCAACTTTTCTGGGAAAAGAGTGAATAACAACTATCCAGTTGATCTAGATGAACTAGAAAACAAAAATTTGTGTCTTGTTGCAAATAAACATGATGAATTGTCTTTGTGGCATCATAGACTAGGCCATGCAAGCTACAATATTTTGCATAAGATAATGAGGATGAAACTGGTAAGTGGTCTTCCTGAAATTTCTTTCAATAAAAATGTGAGTTTTTGTGATGCATGTGCACAAGGAAAACAAACCAGAAAGTCTTTCAAATCAAATGCTCCCATAATTACTTCAAAACCTTATGAATTGTTGCACATGGACCTTTTTGGACCCACAAGAACACTTAGTCTTAATGGCAAACATTTTGGTTTGTCATTGTAGATGATTTTCTAGGTTCACTTGGGTTAAATTTTTGTCTCACAAACATGAAGTTCTGAAAAATTTTCAAGAGTTCTTCAACAAGATTGAGCATGGCAACATAAACAAAATATGCTTAATCCGCACTGATCATGGGGGAGAGTTTGATAACAATTTATTCTCTGACTTCTGCAGGAACCAAGGTATTGATCACAAATTTTCCTCTCCAAGGACTCCGAAACAAAATGGAGTGGTGGAGAAAAAGAACATAACCTTGGTGGAAATGGCTCGCACTCTTCTAGTTGAAAGCCAACTACCAATGTGCTTTTGGGCAGAAGCAGTGAACACTTCATGCTGCATCCTCAATAGAGCCATGGTAAGACCTGTTATGAAGAAAACCTTATATGAGTTCTTGAAAGGTAAGAAACCCAATATTGGGTACTTCATGATCTTTGGGTCCAAAGTTGTTATCCATAACAATGACAAAATTGATTTAGATAAATTTAAGCCAAAAGAGATCCAGGCATTTTTCTTGGATACTCAGAACACTCTAGAGCTTATAGAGTGTATAACAATAAAAATAGAACTATGGAAGAGACTCCACATGTTGTTTATCATGTAAAAACTAACAATTCAAATGTTTTCAGGTATGATGATGATGAAGGAAAAATACTTGAAGATCAAGATGAAAAGCCACTGTCGACAGACCATGAAGAGGCTATCGACAGGCCTGAAGAAATTCCACAAGATAAAATTCTTCAAGAACAACCTCCCCAAGAACTAATTCCTGGAGAGCAATATCCTCAAGATCAAGATCACCCAGGTCCTTCAACAATAAGAAATGTCAGGTACTCAAAAAATCACCCACTTGATAATATCATTGGGAATGTAAATGATAGAGTTCATACTAGGTCTCACTTTAGACACATTGTAGAACAAGATCATTTAGCATTTGTCTCTCAAGTGGAACCTAAAAATGTTGAAGAGGGTTCTAAAATAAAATTCATGGATAGATGCCATGCATGAGGAACTTGGCTATTTTGAAAGAAATAATGTTTGGAGCTTAGTTCCTAGGACCCCTGAAATTTCAGTTATTGGAACTAGATGGGTATTTAGGAATAAGCTAAATGAAGAGGGTAAAGTGGTGAGAAACAAAGTTAGACTGGTAGCAAAAGGGTATAATCAAGAATTTGGGATAGACTTTGAAGAATTCTTTGCACATATAGCTAGGCTTGAGGCAGTAAGAATATTGTTAGCATATGCATGCTCAAATAAATTCAAACTCTTTCAAATGGATATTAAAACTGTCTTCCTAAATGGTTACATCAAAGAAGAGGTCTATGTTTCTCAACCATCTGGATTTGAAAATCATGCTAAGCCTAACCATGTGTATAAATTGCACAGGGCTCTTTATAGTTTGAAATAGGCACTGCGAGCTTGGTACGACAGACTGAGCAATTTCTTGGTGAGTAAAAACTATTCTAGAGGTAAAGTGGACCAAACCCTTTTTACTAAAAGTGTTTGTAATCATATAATTGTTGTTCATGTCTATGTGGACGACATTATCTTTGGTTCCACTAACCCCTCACTGTGTGAAGAATTTTCTAAACACATGCACAATGAATTTGAGATGAGTTCAATGGGGGAGCTTTAAATTTTTCTTGGCTTGCAGGTAAAACAATATGAAGATGGCTTCTTCATCAATCTAGAAAAATATATCAAGGAGTTACTGAAACGATTTCAGTTCGAACAAGCCAAGCCAGCCTCTACACCAATGAGCACAAGTGTAAAACTAGAAAATGATGAGAAAGGTAAAATGGTAGATGCAAAATAATATCGAGGTATGATTGGCTCTCTCCTTTATCTTACTGCAAGTAGGCTGAACATTCAGTTCAGTGTTTGCCTTTGTGCTAGATATCAATCTAGTCCAAAGGAAAGCCATTTGGTTGCAGTTAAAAGAATTTTTCAATATCTCTCAGGTACACATGATTTGGGTTTGTGGTATCTAGCAGGTAGTAATTTTGATTTGGTTTCATATTCTGATGCTGACTATGCTGGGTGTAAAATTGATAGGAAAAGCACTAGTGGGTATTGTCAATTCCTAGGGGGTTGCATGGTTTCGTAGGCATCCAAGAAGCAACACTCAGTTGCACTCTCCACTGCAGAGGCAGAATACGTTGTTGCAGGGAGTTGTGCAGCTCAAGTGTTGTGGATCAAAAGTCAACTGTGTGATTACAATATTGACATTGGATGCACACCTATCCTATGTGACAATACTAGTACTATCAATCTTTCCAAGAACCCAATTCAACATTCAAGAACAAAACACATAGAAATTAGACATCACTTTTTGAGAGATGAGGTAGCCAACAAGTCCTTGGAGCTTAGCTTCATACCCACTGAAAAACAATTGACAGTTATCTTCACCAAACCTTTGTCTGAAGATAGGTTCACATCATTGAGAAGAGAATTGGGCTTATGCAAAATGCAATGAAATTAATACCCAATTTTAAAGTAAATGATCTTTGTGTGTAATGACTATGTGGTATATCAAATAGTGACATGTGGAAGAACAAGTCAGGCTTGTTCAAAAATTATCATTATGCATGAGGAAACATCCTCCGCCAAGTATCCATAGTCAATTTGCACATAAAAGTCATTAACTTCAAATGGGGTATTTAGTTTCTTTCACTTTTGGCTTATTTATTTTTGAAATAGAATGCAATTCTGTGCTCATATGCTTATGAATGTCTCTTCTTTGTGCAAATGCTTGCCATGGATGTGAATATCATTGTTTGAATTGCTTGAAATGGTTGAATGTTGCTTTACACACATGCACACACTATGGGGGACTAAGTCAAGGTGGGTTGAGTGAAATGGTTGAGGGAAACCATTCATATTCTTTGTATACTCATTTCCCAAACTCTTGGTCTTCATGTCACTCAATTCAATACCTTAAAACTATTTTTTTCAGGTACCTATCGACAGCCAGAACTCTAGTTGTCAACAGATAAACTCTTCCAAAACTGTCTTTTTGAAGCAGAACAGTAGCTGTCGACAGCCCCTTCTTCAACTGTCGACAGATGGCATCTTCTAGAACTCTTGTATTTATGTTTCACAGTAGCTGTCGACAGCCACACTCTTACTGTCGACAGATGCCCTTCATGTGTGAAATCTCCAACATTCATCAACTATGCTTCATGAGTATGTTCATTCTCTTTATGTAAGGAGACAACTGGGACTTAATATTCATTACAACCTTTCATACTCATATAGTATCAATGACATTGACTTAATCACAATGATTTTGAAATAATATTTTGTGCATGAGTCTAGGTTGTATCATCTAAAAAATATTGAACAAATCTAATGGTTTTAACCTAACTCACTTGAATAACTCTCTTGTGAATGATCATGTTTCTAAAATGGATTGACAAGTAAGAAGGTTATTGAACTTAATATTTTTACATTGGCCTTTGACCTTAAATAACCTTTGACCTTGATTTTCAATTTTTTTTTTAAAGGAAAAAAGCTACCTATTTCTAAACTCAAAAGTTCAAACAAAAATTATATGAAATGGGACAAAGGCAGAGTAATGATGAGCATCACTGAGTAACTGGGGACATGGGCATCACAAATGTCTGTCTTCGCATTAAAAAGTCTATTCATTATCTCTGCACAATGGTATGATGGTTACTCACACTGAGTAACAAGGGGTACGGGCATCCCAAATGTCTACCTTCACGTCAAAAGGTGAAAGTGATCCTAATTACCACTTTTCCCACATTAACTTGACAAAAGAAATAATTCAATCCTAGAAATAGAGTGAAGCCTCCATGTTTTTACATCAAGGGCAATGTGTTGTTTATTGTTAATTGCTCATTTAGACATTACTTTCATGTACCAACTGAACATCACCCACAAAGGAACATGTTTTTCTACAACGGATTTATTCAAAGGGGTTATCTTATTTTCATATGTTTTTGAATGATGTCTTCTAAATGCTACAACTTGAGATTCCTGGAGTATTATCTCTTAACCATTGTAGAATTTTTATGTGTCTTAATACTAGTGTTTATGACATTTTGTAATGGGTATATACCAGTTCTCAACCTTAAAATGCCATTTGAACACTCATTACCCATTCATTTCTGATCACCTCACTAAGGAATTCCATGACTTCCGTCATCCCACTGCTCTTGGGAATGACGATGCTTAGCATGTCTAGGATTAATACGGAGTCATGTAGTTCTTTTTATTAGTTTGGGTCATGGGTTATCACTTATGTCATTTCTTTCCCTTTCTCTTTTGCTTTTGTTGCGTCATATAATGGATACATTTTGAACTGTGTAATTCTCACTCAAATCAATGAAATCACAGTTATTTGCTTATTTTTATCCATGTATACATGATTTATCTTTTTGAATGTTGTCAAAAGGGGGAGAAACATCAATTGTAATTTTGTCATCATCAAAAAGGGGGAGAATGTTGAGTTAAAATGTGTATGATGACTTGTGCTTAAATGTTTTTGATGATGTGTGACATAGTTGATGTTGTCTTGATGTTGGAAATATGATAACAATGGAGAAAGACATGAAAGAAATGATAAAGTGAAAAATATTTTTATGATCACCTATGTATTCATTGTATCTCACTTATAATGTCTTTTAATGTAGGTGTGAATACACATAAGACAAGCAACAAAAATCAAGTGCAAAAGAACAAGAAATACATTTCAAGTGTTCATCTGTCCATAGGCCCCAAGGCATGTGTCGACAGATAGACCATCCAGGAACAAACAAGCTACTGGAAGCTCAATTGGAACAGCAGCTGTCGACAGATAAGACTGCCTATCGATAGCCAGGGATCGCTTGTCGGCAGCCCCAGTGTTCTAGAAACCTACATGTTTCTGGGAACCAGATTTGAGCAGTAGCTATCGGCAGCTATGATGAGCGTGTCGACAGCCGAAGGTTAAATCACAACGGATGGTCAGGATATGATCTATATTGTGGTGTACCCTTGTAACACGACTCTCCATGTTTGGACACCCATATATATATCATATGAAGGTATTTTCGCAGCAAGAAGCCACCATATCAAAACCCTAAGCAAAACCAAGAAGAAGGCTCTCTCTCTCTATTGCTCTGCTTCAACTCTCCGTCCATCGCAAGGAAGATCCATCTCACGAGCGGAGTTGAAGTCGGTCTGTCCATGATTCAAGCTTCTCCATCATCTGATCATCATCCATACGAAGCTTGGAGTTCCTATGGACGACCACCACGAAGAGTTCTCATCTGGATTTGATTTCTCAACTTAGAACTCTTCCTTTCCTTCCACTTTTCACTACTTTGTGTGTGCGGCTGTGGTTCGAGCATCCTTTGTGCTTGATCCACGTGTGGGTTGTTGTTCTGATTGCGTGTTTGCATCAGACAACGTGCGTGTGTATGTTTGTAGAGTTGAACTCGCTGATAGCAGTCTTTCTACATGTGTGTGTTGACGGTGGACATAGGATACACAAGTTGTGTACTCCAAACCACCTTAAATCTTCATGTCTTGTGGTTTGCACATTTGTATGATAGATGATTGGTAGGCACGAGTGATTGTTCATACGCTAGATAAATTTCTAAGTTCTTAATCACAACTTGCACACTCACCATAGTTCGAAATCAATACACATCTGTTTAAGATTTCGATAAGTTAGTGGTGTCATCGAAAAGAAGGTTATAGTGCTATTAATTGGTAGTAATCTATTCAACCCCCCCCCTTCTAGATTACTGCTTTAGATAATTCCACGCACCTTTCAAGGAAAAGGTTTCCAAAAATTATGTTCTAAATAAACATTACAAAGACAATAGGAACTGCAAAACAAATTACATTCATTGTTGTTCTCATTGCAATAAACTAGGACACCCAGTAAACACCTGCACAACAAGGCACCTAGTATGGATTCTGAAAGGATATTTTCATGCATCTAACCATCAAGGACCCAAAAAGATTTGGGTACCTACTTCTGAATAGTTTATTTGTAGGATGGCCTTAGAGCATCAGGAACAAAGGATGCTCAAGGCATTGGTGGCTGTCAGCTCTTCATTCAACTCATATCTGAAGAGGGAGTAGTCATAATTTTTTTTGTACTAGTAACAACTATTTGCAAGTCTCATTCAAGTGGAGTCTCTCAGTCAGGGGGAGCTCAGACTAAGGGGGAGTTATTCATTAATGTCAATTATTGTTGCACCCTTCACTGGTAAGAAGTTTTCACAAAAAGAGGAGAGAATGCATAGTAAGATCCTTCCTTTTGGTTAGTGTCAAAAAGGGGGAGAGTATGCATTATCTGAAAATTTTCTGTATTCTCTATGCTTTAAGTATTTTTGTCAGAAAATTCTCATAAGTTTTGTGATCACCAAAAATGGGGAGACTGTTGAACCACTCTTATATTTTACCCTTATATTTTGGTGGTAACAAAACTTATGATTAATTAAATATTATTAAATATATTTAATATCATATTTTTCTAATAAATATAAATTTATTATACTATCGCTGTGTGATCTGCACTGAAAAGCAAAATCGATGTCTATTCAATATACATCGACTTCAGTTCACTAAGTGCCACATCGATTCCCTTGATAAAACATCGATTCGATAAGTTAAACAACGATTTGATAAGTTAAACAGCGATTTGATCGCTGTAACGATTTGATAGGAAACAATGATTTGCCTTTACTTAAATAATGATTTGATCAAAACAATGATTTGCTTTATCTTAAAACATTGATTTTGTTCAAACATCGATTTCATGTAAACTTCGATTTCACTTAAACATCGATTTTGTTCAAACATCGATTTCATGTAAACATCAATTTCACTTAAACATTGATTTTGTTCAAACATCGATTTCATTTAAACATAGATTTCCTTTATATACAGATTTCAAAATATTTTTGGTTCCTAATGAAAAGTCAAATATATTTCATTTGCATAATCTTCTTTGTTTCTGACAGAAGATCTTTTTGCTCATCTCTCTAGATCTCTTCTTTCCTGTCAGACAAAAAGGGCTTACCTACCACTTTTGGGTGACAGTATAAAACACAGAAGCGTGAGACTTTTGACAGAAACACTCTTTGATCTAAAAACCTTCTTCTATGCTTGCAAACCTTGAAGACCACCAAGTGGCTGACAGTCAGAAGAAGAATAGAAAAATTAGCAATGACTAGAAGAGTTCCAACGGATCTCATCAACGAATCTATTCAAAGCTTCTCATATAAAAGATGAAGCAAAGCTGAAGAACAGCAGATAGCTTTCCTGAAGATTTTTTAAAAAAAGTGTACATCCAGTGAAGAACCTGAACTCCAGATACACTCAAAGGAAAAGAGAGAAAGAGCCCGAGCCCAAGAAGAAGTGTTCAAGCATCTGAAAGCCTCCCTTCACTCGCTTTCTGTGGTCATTGTAAATCTGGGGGAGAGTTTGTGGCTGAGAGCTAGAGTTCTTAGTGTTCATCTTGTAATAACTTTCGATCTGTTCTTTCTTTTCTAAGAAAGATTTGTGTCCAGTTGTAGGATTGTATACAGTGTAGAACCTAGCTAGGGGTTTAAGTCTAGCAGAACCGCACTGGGGTTTGTACCAGGAGGTTGACTTCTTAACCTGTAAGAGAAGTGGGCTGCCTTCTTGCCTAAGAAAGAGAAGAAGACCAGCTGGGGCGCTGGATGTTGTATTGTTCGTGAGGGGGACTATACCCTTGGTTAGTAAAATCCCAAGAGATTGCTTGGGGACTGGACGTAGGACTTCCATGTGGGAAGGGCTGAACCAGGATAAATTCCTTGTGTTCCTTGTGTGATTTTTTATTTACTTCCACACTGCTACTCTCTATCACACTCATCTAACCAACCTTTCAAGTGATAATTTTATGTGTTTAAGTTTTTGTTTCAAACTTTAGAAAACCTATTCACCCCCCCCCCTCTAAGTTAGCTTACTGTCGTACCAAAAGGGCCAACAATAGAGTCTGTTGTGGGTCCCTCTATCTTTGAAATATTTGCTAGAGTGATGGCTAGAATAACAGTCCGACAGAGTGCTCCTCTTGCTTTCCACCGATTTCTATTCCGGGAGTATCACAGGGGTTTTATCAAGTCTGATGTCCTTGCTCCCCTCTTTTCTAAATGTGAAAGGCTCCCACCATCTGAATGAGAGAGGCATTATCATCAAGCTGCTCAGCAGTTGGATGCCCTGAACTCTTCTCTGTTCACATCAGACAAAACTTCTCTTTTTGTCAAAGAATTCTTGGACCTCAACTCAATCAATTTGGTTCAAGATCCTTTTGCCCTTTGGATTAAAAGGTACAAAGTCTATGAACCCCTGAAGAGGGAACTGAAGCAGAACAAGATTTTCTACCCTATATCCATCGACAAATTCTTGCAGCATACTTGTTTTGGCACTACTAGCTTGTACAGATCCTCCTTTGGCAATGATGAATATGCTAATTTCCTTGAAGCTCAGAGGCAACTCCACATCCAAAGACTTCTTCCAGACATGGGGCCTTCCTACAATATTTCTTGGGGTGCATTTAAGAATTACTTTGAAGAGCAGGAACTCTAGGCTTACCTAATCATTACTCGTCATGCCTCTCTTTTGTCTCCTGCCTTCTACATTTCTGATCCCCATTAAGTAATCAAATATGATACTTTTGGCTCCCATTTATCTTTCTTTTTGCTTAAGGACAAAAAGGGGGAGAAAGTATTCTGAAAGACATACCCTAAAAAATTAAATTAAGTAAATTGCAATTCTTTCTATGTATGCAATTTTCTATGTTTTGTCATCACCAAAAAGGGGGAGATTGATTATCAGTCCATCTCCATATAAAATTTATCATGAATTATATATGAATTTTTTTGTGATTAACAAAACCCTGTAAAATACTTTCGAACAAATGTTTCTAAATATTATCCACAGAAAATAAATCAAGAAAATCAGTAAGATTATCCTCACTCATTGCTGTAAGTTCAATGCATATGTTTTATCTAAGTACACAACGATTTCCTTTATAGAAACAACAATTCGATCGCCATAATGATTATGTAAGTCACTTAAATAACAATTTCTATCTCACAACGATTTCATAAGTAAAACAACGATTTACCTTCACTTAAACAACGATTTGATCAAAACAACGATTTGCTTTCACTTAAACAACGATTTATTTTCACTTCAACAACGATTTGATCGAAACAACGATTTGCCTTCACTTGAACAACGATTTGCTCAAAACAACGATTCACTCTTTAAACAACGATTTGCTCAAAACAACGATTTCATGATCGATTTCACTTAAACAACGATTTCCTTATCAATTTCATTAAAACAATGATTTCATCTGCTCATCTATTTCTGTTAAGTAATAACTTTGTACAAAACATCGATTTCATTATATTAATACATGGACTATATTTACATCGACTTGGTTTCAACATGGATTACATTCTCACATGATTATATCATTAATTTGATATCAATATCATTTCTATACAAAATGCACTTTATATAGCTCGTGTACAGTCTTGCTTTATCTTCTTATTTTCATTCCTTATAATACTTAAATATGCATATGCTTAAGACTTTGTGGACTTCAAAAACCTTCTCGCGCATCATGCTGTATCCTAAGATCTTGATCATTTATTGTGGTAGTATAATATTTCCACACGAAATATTCTTAATTACTTCATGTGTCACATAGAGTCTTGATTTGTGTGATGTCAGAATAACCTTTCCTATTTGACATACCTTCATACTGCACGACTACCAATGTTGACTGACAATTTAGACAAAAAAAGTTGTCTAGGTATCAGCGTTTATTGCATGCATGGCTTTTGTAGTAAAGCACGTCAAAGATGGATCTGTCAACTTGTCAAAAGGATAAAAGATTCAGAAAATCTTTCCCTGAAGGTGTAAGGATTAATTCAAGCACTTATGGCTGCAGGCTCACCTCTCCATGCCTAAGACTAGTCTCTCTAACGTGCATGAAGCTGTGAGACAACGGACATCTGAACGGCTACTACAACGGTCAAAATAATTCGCTGAAGATAAATAGAAGACTGGTGACTCCATGCAAGACATAGAGATCATTTGAACTCTTGAATCTTCGAAAAGCTTGAAGCTCCAGTCACCTGAAAAAAAATAGCAAGAGCCAGCTCATCCATTTCAACCTTCCAAAGCTCTTGGCTCTCAGAGATCTCACTTCATTCCTTTTGAGAGCTAGCGTAGGTCTGAGAGAGAGAGTTCATTCAAGTTTATCTGGTGTCTCTTAGACTTCGCCTCAGATGAAGCATTGTCTATAAGCTTGGTCTTGGGGCCCTCCTCTTTCAACAAGATCTTTGTGGGCATTCCTCTTCAGGTGTGAAGAGAAGACCTGTTAAATCAGGTGGTATAATTCCTCTTCTGGTAGGGAAGAGAAGGCCAGTGGTTGCTAGATGTGTAAGTGTCCATAAGGGGGACTGTACCCTTATTTAGTGGAAACTCAAGTTGTTACTTGGGGACTGGACGTAGGACTCCTTGGGATAGGAGGTCCGAACCAGGATAAAAATCTCATGTTGTTTATGTGATTGCTTTTGTGTCTATTATCACTAACTCTAACTATCGAACTTAGTGTTTTCTGTCTAGTTCATTTTATTTACAGGAATTTCTACTAAAAGATTTTTAAGCAATCCATTCACCCTCCCCCCCCCCCCTCTGGGCTTAGTATCTGGGCAACACTTATGATGTGTTGCATGATAGATTAGGACATGTTAATTTTAATACTGTGAAAATGATGATGAATCATGACATGATTCCTAAGTATGCTATAAGTTCCAAGAAAAATGTGAAATTTGTGTGCAATATAAATAGCCCCATAAACCTTTCAAATCAGTTGATAGAAATTCTGATATTTTAGAATTGATTCATACTGATTGCTATGAGTTTAATGGTGTGATAACGAGAGATCATAAAAAATATTTTATTAATTTTATTGATGATTGTTCTCGTTATTGTTATGTTTATTTTCTGAAAACTAAAGATGAAGCTTTAGATAAATTTGTGGTTTTAAATCTGAAGCTGAAAATCAAACAAATAAATCTATTAAGAGGTTAAGGTCTGATAGGGGTGGAGAGTTTACCTCAAATTTGTTTCAAAAAATTTGTCAAGATTCAAGTATCATTCACGAGGTCACTGCTCCATATAGTCCTCAATCTAATGGAGTAGCAGAACGTAAGAACCGAACCCTTGAAGATATAATTAATTCCATGTTAGGTAGTTCTAGGTTACCCAACTTCATGTGGGGGGAGGCTCTGTACACTACATATCATGTGTTAAATAGAGTACCAATGAAGTCAAGGGATAAAAGCCCAAGGTCAGAGGACAAGTTTGAAATATCTTAAAGTGTGGGGGTGCCTTGCAAAGGTACTAGTATCTGAACACAAAAGAAAAAAACTTGGTCCAAAGACTGTGGATGGCATCTTCTTGGGTTATGCTCAGAATAGTTTTGCAGATAGGTTTCTGATTATAAAATTAGAAATTTCTGTAATAGATGCAAATACAATTGTGGAACTTCGTGATGCTACATTTTTTGAGGATATATTTCTTATGAAGACAAGAATACCTCAATCTATTTCTAGTGTATCTACTTCAACTAGAGATGAGTCTACTTCTGTAGAAGTCCCACTATCCTTGGTGGGTGCAACTTCCTCAAGTCACTCTAAATTAGATGAATCAAGTGAGTGTACAGAATTGAGAAGGAGCAAGAGGCAACGCGTGTCTAAAGATTTAGGCCAAGACTTTGTCACCTACAATATAGAAGGTGATCCTGTGACATATAGAGATGCTATGGCTTCTCCCAAAGCTAAGCACTGGAAAGAGGCCTTTAAGAGTGAAATGGACTTTATTATCTCTAATGCCACTTGGGAGTTGGTAGATTTTTCTCCTGGCAGTAGTAGTATAAATGGGTCAGATCCGGGTCGGATCTTAGAGATCCGAATGCAGAAAATCCGGATCTGATCTGGATCCGAATTTAAGGACATTTTCAGATTCGAATTTGGATTAAGATCCAAAATCAATTTTGGATCCAGGCTGGATCCAAATCCTATTGCATTCTATCAGGTGGTTTTTCTTAAATATAGTAAAAAAAAATCTAGAAATATAAAAAACTATTCAATCTGTGTTGTATAGCAGATTAAACCAAATAACGTAACAACTCAATTGGGCTTTCAAGGAGTAATACTTTACTTCAGAAATTGACTATTTTCAATGTGTAATACTTTACCGAATGAATGAAATGATGCTCGATAGAGCCCCATGGAAACAGAATGGAAGTATCAAAACTTCTTCCTGATAAATTTATTTTCCAAGCCCAGTTCAGGAGAACGATTGGGACTCTCCCAGTAGGCTAGCACCCTGAAGATTACCCTCCGGAGAAAGGGCTGCCGCCGTGATGGCCTCGTCATCATCATCTACTTCCCCAAGCCCAGTTCAGGAGCTGGAGGACAGGTTCGCCACCCTGCCTGAGCCCGTTCTCTTACTCATCCTCTGCTTCCTCCCCACCCTGGACGCTGTTCGCACGAGCATCCTTTACACGCACTGGCGCACATTGTGGATGTCGATTGGCGTGCTCAGCTGGACAGCTGCCATCCCTTCTCTTCACCAGCCAGTCATTGGCAGACCTGAGAAACGGGAGTTGCTTCAGATCGAAGAAAAAAGTGTGGAAAAGATTAGGTTCTCGCTACCAACAGAACACCGGAGAGAACACAAAACTCGAAACAGATCCATCACCCGTAAACAACTCTAAAAAGTAGATCAACGGAATGGATTGGAGAAGATGAGACAAAATGCGATAAAGAGGGCTTGCAGCAGTGAGAAGGGAAGGATAAGAAATAGAATGATGAGGAGGATTTGAAATATCACCTGAAACTAGAATCACTAGCAAAAAGGAGGTTCTTCCGGAAGCCTATGGCATGGGTGGAATCGATTGAAAGGAGGGAAGATCTAGGGTGACGGATCATGATTCTCCCCTTCTTCTTTTTTCTGCTACCCAAGCCAGAGGATTCTGAGAGAAATCCGCCATTGCACCTGTCCTGTGTCTTGCACCAGAGCAGAACCCCCCGTCGTCATCGTGTCTGTTGTGGAATCGTGGGGCAGAGGCAAAGCCGTGGAGGGAGCTGGAGAGGAACGCGCCCATCGTGAAAACCCTAGGACTCGTACGTTGGGCAAGGACAACTCTTTGCCTTTTGGATCAATACACTGGCGCCCCGAAATTTTGACCCAGAATCAACCATTTTCAGATCAGAAATGTGCGACCCAGATCAAGAGAAAAGGCCAATTTCGGGTCAAAATGTCTGATCTGAATCCGACTTAAATTTTGGACTCAAACCGGATTTTTGGATCATGTGGATCCATTGACAACCCTATCTGGCAGCACCACCATAGGATGTAAGTGGATGTTTAAGAGAAAATTAAAACCTGATGGGTCAGTGGATAAGTTCAAAGCCCGATTAGTTGCGAAGGGATTCAAACAGAAAGAAGGGATTGACTATTTTGACACTTATTCTCCTGTTCCCAGAATAACTACAATCCGAGGGCTGATAGCACTGGCATCCATATATCATCTTGAGGTCCATCAAATGGATGTCAAGACAACATTCCTTAATGGATCTTGATGAGGAGATATATATGGATCAACTAGAGGGATATGTACATTCTGAAAGTGAGAAAAAGGTTTGTAAGTTAGTCAAGTCTCTTTATGGTTTGACGCAAGCCCCAAAGCAGTGGCATGAAAAGTTTGATAGAGCTAACACTAGTACAAATTATAGAATAGATGACCATTCATTAAGAACCGTCGGCGGTTCTACATAAAGCCAGCGGTCTTAACCGTCGATTTTTTATTTGAGAATGGACGACACATTAACCGTGGTTTAATATATATAATTTATTTTTTAATTTATATTTTCTATTTTAACCGTCGTTTAATAGTTATAAGATCACCTTAATTCTCCAAACCCACGAGAAATTTGGATTTGGATCGCCCCCACGTCTCTTCCTCGCCCCGCCTGCTGAAGAGAAGAGAAACCACGCCGGACGCCCTCGCCTCGCCCCTCCCAGCCCGCGGAAGTGGCAGAGCCAGCGACGTGCCCTCTCCCCCTGGTCGCCCTCGCCTTGCCCCGTCCAACCCACGAGCAGAGCCAGCAGAAGACCACCCCGCTCGGACGCCCTCGCCTCGCCCTGCCCTCGCCTTGCCCCGCCCAACCCGCGAGCAGAGCCGGCAGAAGACCACCCCGCCCGAACGCCCTAGTCGTCTCCTTGCCTTGCCTGCGGAGGAGGAAGAGCAGGAAGACCGCATGCCGCACTCCCTCTCCCGCTGCCCAGATGCCCTCCCTCTCCCCACTGCCACGGCAGCCCACGCGACCAGTTCTCTCCTCCCCTTGCGGCATCCCGCCTCCTCCTCTTTCTCCTGTTGACACCGGTCCACTCCTCCTCGGACCCTGCAATCTCCATCTCCAACACCTCGGACTGACCTCGGACCCTGCAGTCTCCAGCTCCAACACCTCGGAAAGCCAGTCCTCGTAGTTGAAGCAGCAAGCAATAGACGCGCCTCCTCCCTGTCACCTCGACATCGCCACCAGTGAGTGCCAAGTCACCACCAATGAGACCCCATGGCACGTAGTATGACTATTTTTATATTATAATATCTATTGTTAATTTTTTCATGTTACAATAACACATCAATAATACTTGCAATCATCATTCATCATTCAAGATTTTTTAAATTATTAGAGTTTGTCCTATAATGTTAGAATATTTTTCATTAATAGAATTTGACATAATATTGTTGTAATCATAATATTGTTCACTTGTGTGATACTACTTGCATGTGCATTTGGTCAAAATCATCCCTTAGTCGCAAAATGGAAGTTCAACAAACTTCAAAGGTAGCAACCAGTCCAGAGGTTCTCTGCTTTCTTTTCCTTTTTCTCTATCTATAAAATAAAGAGGCCAAGAAGAGAACTCTCATGCAGGACTTACAAGAAGAACAAGTCCTGCTTTAGGTAATAAAATCTAGTACATCATTCTAGATGAAAGCGTACAAATCCTAGAAGCATGACATGCAAGCACCAACGGCTACATAACCCACATCACCGGTTTTAATTTAGTAACTGCCTAAAGGAAGATTTACTGATCCATATATGTGCAGTCATGCACATATCAAGATATATACAATTCCAATCAGACTTTTCCAGAATCCATTTTATGAGGGAGAAAAGGGTTTTATTTCAGTTCAATATTGTTATGAATTTTTTTTCTAAAACTTCAGAGACTATGTGTTACGAGGCAGATTCATGTTTAATTGGTGGTTAGTTGACAGCTTTTTTTCATTTCTGAACTTCAAAATTCTGAACAGAGTTCAGAATTCTAAATCTGTTCAGAATTCTGAAGTTCAGAAATTCTGAACAGAGTTCTCAGAACTCTGAGAGGTTCTGCTCAAATACATACCCACATAATCACGATTTTATGTTATATGTATATGATTCTTAGGGTGAACTCTGCCCAAGTGGGGGTTCTACTCGAGAACATATCCATGTAATCACAATCTCGTGTTCATATGTATATGTTTTCTTGAGGATATTCCATTTAAACGGAGATTCTACCCGAGGGCGTATTCATATGTTCATAACTATATGCTTATATGCATATATTTCCTAAAGGAAACTCCCTCCAAGTGAGGGTTCCATCCCGGAAAATATCCATATACACACTAAAGTTATGTTCATATACATATATTCCAGGGAGAAACTTGGTTTCGACGGAGATCACGTTAAAACATATCCATATGTCCACAAATATATACCCATATGAATATGTCTTTTTAAAGGAACTCCGTCTAAATGGAAGTCCCGCCCAAAAGATATACTCATAAATTCATAAGATAACTTTGTCCATACAAATATATACCAAATCCTCAAAAAGGGAGCTCATACTCAAATCCCTTTCCAAAATCTAAACTCATTCTGTTCATGATAAATAAAAGGAGAAACATTGTATTGGAATTTTCTAGAAAATGCATATATCGTCACCCTCGCTATGAAATGGTATTCGAGTTGAAACTGATGTTAATATGGCATCTAAGGCTTTTAACTTGATGCAAATGTAACATCGATTCCAATCGATGGAGACAGGGGTCTAGCACATGCTACCCTAATCGCCTGATGATTAAACACACGAAATCAAAGAAGTTCAGATTAAAAACGGCGCACTCGTCCATTCCACGGACATCAAAATCCTTTCTCTGCATCATGCAGACCTTTACTTCTATCTGGTAGATAGTCTGGGATGCTCAGCAATACAAAGTCAAAACATGATAAAAAGAATCGAATATTTAAAAATAGAAAAAAAAAAGAAAAGAAAAATAATTAAAAAAAATCCTATGTCCACAAGGGCAACCGGGAAAATGGTTGGTATGAGGTGCGAAGACGTTCGAGGTGGGTGGAGAGGAGGCCAGAGGAGTATTTAAGGAAGGATATGCCAGGTAAGGGTGCCAACAGACCAAGTTTTCTCCTCCCTCTGGCTGTTGTTTTAGGTGCCTAGAGAAGGGCCACAGAGCTTCTATATGTAGGAACGCAGTCAAGTGTTTCAGATGCAAGGGGGTGGGTAATAGAAGCTTAGCCTGTCGATCGGAGGCCCTGCAATGCCTGGAGGTTAGCCATCCTGATCAAGGAAAAGTGCCTCCTGAGCATGTAGGGGTTGGAGAGAAGGGGTTACAGAGGGTAGTGGATGTGCCCTGGTCACCGCTTGTCAAGAAAGACTGGGCTAGATTGGGTGCTTGTGGTGTGGCTGTGGTTCTAGGAGCTGGGCCAGATAAGTTCTCAGAGGTAGTAAATTTCCTTAAGCAGGGGTGGCCGGTGAAGTACTGGTGGATCATGTAGCTGCATGATGGCTCCTTCCTGGTGGAGTTCCCTCACAAAGCTTGGAAGGACTATTGTGTCTCAGTAGGGACCTTCCGGCGGAAGAGCTTAACCATTAACTGGAGGCAGTGGTCAGTGGAATGTGTTGCAGAATTAATTCCCGTCGGAAAACTTCTGTGGTGTAGAGTTCTTGGTATCCCCTTGCACATTTGGAATGTGGAGTCATTCCATGCCATTGTTGCGCCTTTTGGAGTGCTCAAGAAGATTGACAGAGAGACTCTGAACGGCTGCAACTTGAAGTTTGCTAGGATGTTGGTTGAGGTGGAATCCATGGCTAACATTCTGAAGGATCAACTCATTAGAGTTGGAGGCAAGAAGTTTTGGGTCTCTTTCCAGGTGGAGCTGGGGGAAGTGGAGTCGAACAGAGCTCCGGTCCAAGACTGGTCGTAGGCAGAGGTGGTGGCCTGTTTCAAGGCAAAGCAGAAGAAGGAAGGTAACCTGCATAATCAGAGCTCGAGGGTCGAGGCGGTGCTGACTGGACCCCCAAAGGAGGCTGGTATGGTCGATGATGCTTTGGGGCTGTCAAAGTTGGGTGCTGGTGTATCTACATCCAGTGGACCATCTAGTCAGCTGCCTTTGCATATGCAGGGAGTTAAGCCGAGCTCTGATAAGGCAGTCAACAGGCTGGGTATAGGCAGTAGGCGTGGCTCGATGCAGCTGGAGAAGGAGAGTTGTCCTATTTCGGTGAAAGAGGGTTCAGTGCTCGAAGCATTTGGCGCCTGTTCAAATCCAGGCAGGGAAGATGAACAGATGCGGGTTCAACGGCTGGAAATCGGGCCAATGGGTCCTAAGAGTTTTCCAGGTAAGTCGGTCAGACCGCCCATTACTGGCGGTCTTTTGGGTAAGTCCTCCGGGCCGAGTACTCCAGGTCTATCGGGTAAGTCATCTGGGTCGGGTAATTCGGGTAAAGATATTTTGGGCATCGATTCGGGTATTTTGTGCCTGGATCCTGTGCTTCTTCCTGACCCGACATCCCCGACTGGTAGCCCGAATCGTCTGCCGGCGGGTCTGAAGCTACTGGAGGCAGGGCGGAAGTGACAGGGCTTCTCTTAGGGGCAGCCGATCAAGCGGTTTCCAGGGGAGCTCTCATTCACCATAGGAGAGGTGACTGGAGGCGGGCTTCCTCTGTTCAGGGGGAGGACGGTACTGTTACAGAGATGGGGAGGACTGGTTTCCTCTGCCAGTTCCATACATCGGGGTTGTGGATTCTGACTCTTTGAGCCTGGTGGTTATCCAGGACGACAGCCTGCTGCTGAGGATGCTGTTGGGGTGAGGACTAATGTAGAAGCACCGCCGGAGAGCTCAGGGGACACCGTAGAAGCGGAAGGGACCCCTCGGTCTCCCTCTTGTTGCGGTGGGGGTGTGGGTGCTTCTACTTTGTGTCTAGTTCCCACTAAGGATGCTAGTTGGGCCTTCTACGATGACGAAGTCAGATAGGAGGCGTCTTCTGTGGCTACGGCGGGCTCCTTAGATGTTTAAAATAGAGCAATGGTCTTAAGGGCTGGGCATGGCTCTGAGGTGTTTTCACAGCAGTGTTTTGAACAGGTGTTTACATTGGTTGAGCTTGAATGTGCTGCAGAACAGTGGTCTGATGATCTAATTAAATAGGTGGGCTGCTTGGTTGGGATAATGTTTGAAGGTAAGGAAGAATATGTCAGGAAGGCATTTAGGAAAATGCGAAGGGACTTGAATCTACAGCTTAGCCTTAAGAGGAAAGGGTCAAGAGGTGGTCTAAAAGTAGGCAGGAGGGAGCTTTTGTATTTACAGAATAACAAAATGACAGAGGGCCTTAGGTCTCAGAGACCGAAGGGCAAGGGTGTTCTCATCAGTTATTAATGAATATTATGTCTTGGAATGCCAGAGGGATTAATGGGGATGAGAAGAAGAGGGAGATTAATTTGATGGTGAATAAGCTTAAATTGTCTTTGTTATGTATTCAGGAGTCAAAAATAGAAGATTTCAGCTTGGAAGATGCTCGGAAGTTGGGTGGTGGTAGATTACAGGGATGGTGCCATAAGCCAGCACATGGTGCTAAAGGGGGGATTCTTATTATGTGGGATACAGATATTTTGGACTGCTGTGAACAGCAAGTGTTTCAATTTAGTATTATAGTCAAACTGAAGAATAAGAGAGATGATTCTGTTTGGTGGTTTACAGGGGTTTATGGGCCAGTTTTGCAGGAGCAGAAGGTGCTTTTCTTTAATGAGCTACAGTCCCTTTCTAGGGAAGTCAACGGGCCTTCCTGTGTCCTAGGCGACTTCAATGTAGTAAGGGCCCCAGGAGAAAGAATCAACCAGTTGACTTGGTCACAGGAGATGGTTTTATTTGAGGAATGGGTACAGGTAGCAGGCCTGATTAAGATGCAGGTGAACTCGGTCTTCTTTACTTGGGTGGGTGATGGGGGTAGAAAATCTAAATCTAAACTCGACAGGATTTTCATCAATTCTCTGTGGCAATAGAAATTTAATTTTGCTGCTGTAAGGGCCCTCCCCAGGGTGATGTCTGATCACATCCCACTGCTGTTAAGCACAACTCATCTGAAGAAACATAAAAGAGTATTCAGATATGAAAGGTCCTGGAATTTGCATGAAGATTTCAGAAACTTGGTTTCCACATGGTGGCATGAAGCACCATCTGAACAATGTGCAAGTTTGTCTCTGCTTGGTAAGTTGAGGTGGGTTAGAAGGAAAATGAAGGTTTGGAGCAGCAACATCTTTCGTAAAGCAGCTGAGCTTAGACAAGAGCTTCGGGATAGAATTGTGTATTTTGACGTTCGAAATGATCAAGGTAGTTTATCTGAGGAAGAGAGTGTACAGTGGAGTGAGGCTAAGAAACAATATGAGGTATTAGCAAAACAAGAGGAGATAAAGTGGAAGCAGAGGGCGAAAGAAAAGTGGTTAAGAGAGGGAGAAAAAAACACTGCTTATTTTCATGCCATGGCTACCATTAAAAAAGAAGGATTACTATGGACACAATCAAAATCAATGATAGATTGTTTGAGGATATGGATACTTTACAAAGGGAAGTGGTGAATCATTTTCAGGGTTTGTTTAGGGAGGAGGAGCCTTGGAGGCCACAGATTGGTCGTGAGTTTTTCTCTAAACTCTCAGATCAGGATGCGGGGGATCTGATTAGACCCTTTAGTGAGGAGGAGATTAAAGATATTGTGTTTATATGGATCCTAATAGGTCTCCTGGGCCAGATGGATTTTCATTGGGGTTCTTTCAGCAATTTTGGGCAGTCATTAAGTCAGATATAATGGCGGTAGTGTCAGAATTTCAGACAAGACCATGGAGTATCAAACATTTCAATTCCACCCATTTGGTGCTTATTCTGAAGTGTGCTGGGGCAGAGTCGATCAATGATTATAGGCCGATCAGTTTGTTGAACTCGATGTATAAAATCATCACCAAGGCCATGGCTGGTCGGCTCAAGAAGGTTATTGGAAATCTCATTGATGGTAACCAGTCAGCTTTTATTAGTGGACGTTTCATTTTGGATAATTTCATGGCAGCCCACGAAAGTTTGCATGAGCAGAGGACCAACAAGAGACAATATGTGTCACTCAAACTTGACTTTGAAAAGGCATATGATAGGATTAATTAGAAATGTCTTTTCAGAGTCGTGAAGGTGATGGGTTTCAAGGATAGATGGATTGAATGGGTCAGGCATTGTGTGCAATCGGCAAAATTTTCTGTGCTCATTAATGGGTCTCCATGTGGCTTTTTTGGCTGTTCTAGAGGGCTGCGGCAGGGTGACCCTTTATCCCCTTTATTGTTTGTGTTGATGGGGCAGGTCCTGAGTGAGATGTGGAAGAAAGCAAGGCAGGTTGAGCTAATTGAAGGAGTTACAGTGGGAAGGGGAGTTTAGAAGTTTCACACCTTCAGTATGTTGATGACACAATCCTTTTTTCCTTAAATAACCTTGACAAGCTCATTGATTTGAGGATCCTCCTCAGACTTCTTGAGTCGGTGACTGGTTTGAAATTAATTTCTGTAAGAATGAGCTGGTAGGGAACATTGCAAATGAGAACCTCAGGGTTCATATTGAGCATATCATGGGTGTGAAATGGGGGAGTTTCCCTGTTAAGTACCTTGTGTAACGCCCTGGAAATTTAAAATGTTAAGAAAATAGAAATAATTTGGTTAAAATACCTTAGGGTTGTTATTAAATTGTGATAATTAAATGATAGACTTAATTAGTGGTAATGAACGTTATTCCAGTATCGTACCTAGAAGTGCGTGCCTCCACAGGGCGATACCAGAAAACGACAACGAAATAAAAATCCGAGAACATCATAATTTCCAGAAAATTGTGGAGAAATTAAATATGTAATTATTGAATTTTTCGACGTACGGATTTCAAGGTACAGTCAATGCGACTATTTTTCGGGTGATTTTTCACCTACTGTAAAATAAATTCTAAAAATTGAATAAAATAATCATTACTTGTAAAACCATTATATTAGTCTATGGTTAAAATTTCAATGCAAATGGACACCATTTGGATAGGTTTTCATAGGGATCTTTGGGCCAGCTGATTTAAGGGCCAATTACGGTGGCCAATTTCTGGGATTTTCTGGGTACTTACGTGTAGAGCCTTGGAGAGGCCAGCACACCTAAGGTTGGGGTAATCATAAAGGTTAACTACGTGGGAGCTTGGGAATCCTTGCATGTGCAACGTGTTAAGGTAAAAACCAAAGGGTTTCTACCATGACACCTCATGGTTGACGTGTCTTTGTGCATGAAAAAGCTTGGGGTTATAAAACCTGTACCATAAACAGCTTGCAAACCTTTCTAACGCAAGCTTCTGCTATTTTCCTTGTTCTTGCACCCTTGTTCTTATCTTCCACTGCTCCTTGTTCCTAGAAGAGTGTGGGAGAAGCTACTGGGTCTGCTGTAGGAGGAGCTACTGGAAGTTGCAAGCTCCATCGCACTTGCAATATACTTCTACTCTTGTTTTACTACTGTAGCTGCTCTCACCTCGGTGTAAACATTACTGGAACTCCATTACCTTTGGGGAGAAGCATTTCTATTCCTGGGATAGGTTCTTTAGTTAGGAAAACGTGAAGGCTTATTCTTCAGTAAGGTAGGATTCATCTCCTTTTCCCTGATCATGTTCTCCACACATGATAAATAACTCGGGTTGAGTAGTCAAGCTGATATATCTGTAATTCTATTGTGTTTCCTCTAATTTTGATGACTATTCTTACGTTAGGGAGGAAGAGATACTTGTTTTACTTCCAGATCATCTCTTCTTCTTCTTATTCTTCCACCTTTGATCCTTGTTCATGCTATAGAAGTTATAATATTTTTAGAACTGTGTGAGAACTTGTGTTTATTTGTTAGGTACTCCAAACTATGATTTAGATCTACGGAATACCTTGAGTTTTAGTATCTATCTTGTAGGAATCTTCCAATAAACCATTACTATCAAGACCACATTTCCAACACTATACTACGTCTAGTTTCTAACTAGACAAGCTTGAATTGCAAACTTCTTGTTTCACCTCGTTTGTTCGGTTTATAAACCACTATGAGAACTCCAATTAGACTCTTCCATTTGTTATAAAACATGTCTTGGTTTATAGGTTCTATAATTAGGATGTTTAGATCAGATTCACAAATCATTTCTGAAGTTCTGCAGCTACCTGTCGACAACCAGCCCAAAGCTGTCGACAGGCGCATGTCTTCTAGAACTCCAGGATTCTGGACTGTGTGGATCTGTCGACAGATCCCCTGGTTGCTGTCGACAGATACACACAGTCCAGCAAACCTGAGTTCTGTCTGTAGCCATCTGTCGACAGCCCCTTTCTTACCTGTCGACAGCTATGACCCTGATTCAAATTTCAGCACTTTTTCATGTGCAAATCATTGCTTAAACTTCACCCTATTAGCCTACCAAGTTACCCTCATATTTACTTTGATATTTACTGTCATTCTACTATAAAGATCACCCACTTTGGATACCTTACTCATCATACAATTATCCTTGAAACTGTCAACTCCGAATGGTACTCCGTTGAGTCCATTCTCCTATATTCGGAAACTAAGTTCATATTACTTGATGACTTGAGAGTTCAAAGGCTTGAACACCTTGTGAGATATGATAAATTTATGATGATGACATTTATTGGGTCCTTGGACCCCACCTGACTGATATGTCTGTGCAAATAGGGCTGGTCCAGTCCTGGGAGGAGCACCCGAATTCATTACGGGCCGTACGGGAGTGATAAGGATACCAGGATGTTTGGCATTGCATCACTATTTCCTGATTATGGTCATCATACTTCCTGTATTGTGTGAACTGATATATGAACCAATTCTTGAGCTATATACTTGAGCATGACCTGAGTTTTTGTATCACTGTATCAAGCTACTATTCTGAGATCTGGTATTACCTCTTTGATGTCCGTTCGATCCTTGTCTTAGAGAGATAAGGACACCAAGATGTTTGACATTGCATCACTATCTCCTGGTTATGATCATCCTACTACCTGTCCTGTGTGAATATTTATATGATTCCGAACATGAGCCTTTATATGAATTTCTGAGTATGCCTATGTTTTCATACTATTGTTATACATTCACTGACATGTTATCTTGGTTATCTGACCCTGTTCTTGATACCATTCATGTTCTTACCTAAATTATCATGTGTTCCTGATCCTTTGATTTAAGGATTTGAATTCTACTGGGCTAGTTAGCTCACCCATCCTTCCCTTTTCAGGTAATCAAGATGAGGGAGAAGTATAAAATGGGCTGTGTGCAGAGTGGACACCGATGACGAGTCAACCAACCATTTACTTCTTTAGTTGCGTACTTGTAAAATGTTATGAGTAGTAGCTACTCATCCTTACTCCTCACTTAGTGTGTAATGAGGAGCTTTATGTAATAAGACTTCCGCAGACTGCGTTATAATGAATAAACGTTAATGTTATTACTTTGTGCCTGTTTTCTGTCATTTCCCAATAAATAGCCTTTTATTAGGACGTGACAGATAATTTGGTATCAGAGCCTTAGGTCGATAAACCTAGGGATAACCTGCGAGGATGGGTAGAAAGCCTGAGGTTAAGCTAGATAAGTATAGTTGGATATAGATTGTATTGAGTATGAAATGAAAATTTAGAGGATTCCTTCTTTCTTTCATTCTTGCTTCTTATTCCTACACAAGAACTTCATAATTAAAGTGTTTACCATGTATACACACTTGAAACAACCATAGATGTGTTGTTCTATTTCTTGTAACCATGCTTTAGTTAAAGTTTATGTTATGACTCAAGCATACTATGAAACTCATCCTATTAGAAGCAAGAAAATGTTGTCAATCATGTAAAGATTCATATGAACACTTGGTAGAATTTCCTATGGTAGTTTTTCAAGATTCCTGGACGTTTAGATCACACCTGTCGACAGCCAGCATTTACCTGTCGATAGGTAACATGCTTCCAGAACCCAGAAATACAAAACTGTCAGTAACTGTCGACAGATAGCCTTGATCTGTCGACAAATGTCCTTCACCTGTCGACAGCCGACTCTGGTCTGTCGACAGATACCCTCAGAACCAGAAAAACCTTGCTCTGTCTGTTGCTATCTGTCGACAGCCACTTCCAAGCTGTCGACAGACACCAGTCTGTGATGAACTGGTCCTTCTTCAGTCAGTTAGAAGAGTCATCAGGCACTCTGTAGAACTGAAACTCATACCTTATTTACATTCCATATCATTTAAGTAAATGTTTCATTTACTTAAGATATTACATGTAAATAAGGAAGTACCCCTCATTTGAATCTAATAAAAATATCAGAAAAATCATATCTCTTACCAATAAAAAGTCAACTCTCCCACCGAAGAAGAAAAATGCAATTTTTGCGATTCTATCAAAATAGCGTCTTTCTAATTTCTCACAATTTGGCCTACCTAAAAATTTCATAATTCAAGTAAACCTAATAGAATGATAAAAATTCAAGGTCCAGTGAAAAATGATAAACACACATATGACTTCTCCAAGGGAGCCCTCTCCTACTGAAGGAAAAGTCAAACCTGTTCATCCCTTAAATTACGTCACAATGACTTTTATATGTTATTATATCCAACTCTAAACAAGAATTAGTAAATGAATGATTCAATCGATCATATAAATTTCATGACTATCCTCGTGATTTATTCTTCCGTTAACTTTCCAATTTTATTGGATTTTAAATTATTATACCACTGAGATAGATTATTTAATCATTATCTACATCCATTCCTTACTAAACCAAGTAAGACACTTTAATAACTTAAATGTGTTTAACACTCACATAATTGATGAATCAAAATTTCAAGATTGTTTTAAATCTCACGAAGCTTATGGACAAGTAGTGATGTAAAATGTTATATATCATCTGACTGGTTAATGGAACTAGGGTGTTGTGAATCTAAAGCCTGTGCATGATGAAATTTACATGGTTTGATTATAGAAATTGATGTATGCCTTATTGAATATCTCAGATACTCTTCCAAGTTATCTATGGACGGAAGTGACACTAACTGGAAGAAGATGGAAAGTACAACGCATGACTTGACTCGAGTAATGAAAACAGTAGCCAAGAACAATAGTCATACTGAAACAAGTTTATTTAAGGATTTCCGAAGCCTGGACCCTCCGAGATTTGCAGGAAGTACAGATCCGGATGAAGCTGAGAACTGGTTGAAGGATATTGAGCGAATTTTTAAGATAATGAAATGTACAGAAGAAGAAAAAGTTTGTTTGACAACATTTCAGTTAGATCGGGATGCCCGAGCGTGGTGGGAAACTGTAGAGGCTACCTTGGAGGATTCAACACAACCTAGTTGGGAGGAATTCGTAGAATTATTTAATGACCAGTACTTTTCTGAAGTAATTCAAGAAAGGAAGGCGAATGAGTTTGCTAATTTAAAGCAACTAAGGATGTCGGTATCGGAATATGAGGCACAATTTGCTCGATTGTCAAAGTATGCTCCGCATCTTATAGCTACGGAGAAATTAAAAGCCAAGAGGTTTATGAATGGGCTACGTCCCCAATTTATTATGCAGTTAACCCCTCATCTGATCACTGCCTACTCAGAAATGGTTAAGAGAGCTTTAGCATTAGAGGCTGCAAATGACACTGTGGAAAAGATTAGAGGGAAATTTGGAGAAGGATCTTCTGATCATAAGAGAAAGTTTGAGTTGGGAAATACCCCGAAAGTTCAGCAAATAAATAAGAAGGAAGGAAAAACTTCTAATGGAAAGAAGGGGGTATGCCAGCATTGCCATCTTAGTGGGCATAAGGCTGAGGACTGTTGGCGTAGGTTGGGTGCTTGTCTTCGTTGCGGTAGTACTCAACATCGAATTCCGGATTGTCCAATGCCCAAGAATGCACCAACGAATCAGAACTCCCGAGGAAAGCAAGGAAGACTACATGCCATTCAGGATGTGGAACCTGAATCTCCGCAGGAAGGCGGACTGATAGAAGGTACATTGCCAGTAAACTCAAAGTCTGCGTATGTGTTGTTTAATTCAGGAGCTACGCATTCTTTTATTAGTTATGAGTTTGCTAAATCTTTAGAAGTAAAATCAGAACTATTGTCTACACAACTTGAGGTAGCAACTCCTTTGATTAGGGATAAGAAACTTAAGAAATATTACCCTGCTAGTCAGATTTCAGTTAAAGGACAAAATTTACCCGTGATTTGATATGCCTAGACAAGTGGGATTATGACGCAATGCTTGGGGTTGATTGGATATCTAGATATCATGTAAACCTAAATTGTCGATTAAGTCAAGTAACCTTTCTAGAAAAGAAAGCTATCTCCATAACTTTGATAAACCCTGTACCAGAAATATACCTATAAATTCAGCAGTCAAAACTTATAAACTGGTGCAAAAAGGATGTTAAGGATATTTGGCTCCTGTGACCATGATAAACTAGAACATTATTGGGTTGGATGATATACTGTATCTACTCTAAAAGTTTATGGAAGGGCTAAAGCAATAATGAGACACAAGTTATGTAAACAAAGAACCATGTATCCAAAATTATTTCCAGGTGAGTAAACATACTCTCATTTTATTAAAATTTGGAGGACCAAATTTCTTTTAGTGGGGGAGAGTTGTAACGCCCTGTAAATTTAAAATGTTAAGAAAATAAAATAATTTGGTTAAAATACCTTAGGGTTGTTATTAAATTGTGATAATTAAATGATAGACTTAATTAGTGGAAATGAACGTTATTCCAGTATCGTACCTCGAAGTGCGTGCCTCCACAGGGCGATACCGGAAAACGACAACGAAATAAAAATCCGAGAACATCATAATTTCCAGAAAATTGTGGAGAAATTAAATATGTAATTATCTGAATTTTTCGATGTACGGATTTCAAGGTACAATCAATGCGACTATTTTTGGGTGATTTTTCACCTACTGTAAAATAAAT
Organism: Colocasia esculenta; assembly: GCA_014218235.1. Lineage (NCBI taxonomy): Eukaryota > Viridiplantae > Streptophyta > Magnoliopsida > Alismatales > Araceae > Colocasia > Colocasia esculenta. The sequence continues at coordinate 34,960,120 of CM024762.1, forward strand.
TCTAAAAATTGAATAAAAATAATCATTACTTGTAAAACCATTATATTAGTCTATGGTTAAAATTTCAATGCAAATGGACACCATTTGGATAGGTTTTCATAGGGATCTTTGGGCCAGCTGATTTAAGGGCCAATTACGGTGGCCAATTTTGGGATTTTCTGGGTACTTACGTGTAGAGCCTTGGAGAGGCAAGCACACCTAAGGTTGGGGTAATCATAAAGGTTAACTACGTGGGAGCTTGGGAATCCTTGCATGTGCAACGTGTTAAGGTAAAAACCAAAGGGTTTCTACCATGACACCTCATGGTTGACGTGTCTTTGTGCATGAAAAAGCTTGGGGTTATAAAACCTGTACCGTAAACAGCTTGCAAACCTTTCTAACGCAAGCTTCTGCTATTTTCTCTTGTTCTTGCACCCTTGTTCTTATCTTCCACTGCTCCTTGTTCCTAGAAGAGTGTGGGAGAAGCTACTGGGTCTGCTGTAGGAGGAGCTACTGGAAGTTGCAAGCTCCATAGCACTTGCAATATACTTCTACTCTTGTTTTACTACTGTAGCTGCTCTCACCTCGGTGTAAACATTACTGGAACTCCATTACCTTTGGGGAGAAGCATTTCTATTCCTGGGATAGGTTCTTTAGTTAGGAAAACGTGAAGGCTTATTCTTCAGTAAGGTAGGATTCATCTCCTTTTCCCTGATCATGTTCTCCACACATGATAAATAACTCGGGTTGAGTAGTCAAGCTGATATATCTGTAATTCTATTGTGTTTCCTCTAATTTTGATGACTATTCTTACGTTAGGGAGGAAGAGATACTTGTTTTACTTCCAGATCATCTCTTCTTCTTCTTATTCTTCCACCTTTGATCCTTGTTCATGCTATAGAAGTTATAATATTTTTAGAACTGTGTGAGAACTTGTGTTTATTTGTTAGGTACTCCAAACTATGATTTAGATCTATGGAATACCTTGAGTTTTAGTATCTATCTTGTAGGAATCTTCCAATAAACCATTACTATCAGACCACATTTCCAACACTATACTACGTCTAGTTTCTAACTAGACAAGCTTGAATTGCAAACTTCTTGTTTCACCTCGTTTGTTCGGTTTATAAACCACTATGAGAACTCCAATTAGACTCTTCCATTTGTTATAAAACATGTCTTGGTTTATAGGTTCTATAATTAGGATGTTTAGATCAGATTTACAAATCATTTCTGAAGTTCTGCAGCTACCTGTCGATAGCCAGCCCAATGCTGTCGACAGGCGCATGTCTTCTAGAACTCCAGGATTCTGGACTGTGTGGATCTGTCGACAGATCCCATGGTTGCTGTCGACAGATACACACAGTCCAGCAAACCTGAGTTCTGTCTGTAGCCATCTGTCGACAGCCCCTTTCTTACCTGTCGACAGCTATGACCCTGATTCGAATTTCAGCACTTTTTCATGTGCAAATCATTGCTTAAACTTCACCCTATTAGCCTACCAAGTTACCCTCATATTTACTTTGATATTTACTGTCATTCTACTATAAAGATCACCCACTTTGGATACCTTACTCATTATACAATTATCCTTGAAACTGTCAACTCCGAATGGTACTCCATTGAGTCCATTCTCCTGTATTCGGCAACTAAGTTCATATTACTTGATGACTTGAGAGTTCAAAGGCTTGAACACCTTGTGAGATATGATAAATTTATGATGATGACATTTATTGGGTCCTTGGACCCCACCTGACTGATATGCCTGTGCAAATAGGGCTGGTCCAGTCCTGGGAGGAGCACCCGAATTCATTACGGGCCGTACGGGAGTGATAAGGATACCGGGATGTTTGGCATTGCATCACTATTTCCTGATTATGGTCATCATACTTCCTGTATTGTGTGAACTGATATATGAACCAATTCTTGAGCTATATACTTGAGCATGACCTGAGTTTTTGTATCACTGTATCAAGCTACTATTCTGAGATCTGGTATTACCTCTTTGATGTCCGTTCGATCCTTGTCTTAGAGAGATAAGGACACCAAGATGTTTGACATTGCATCACTATCTCCTAGTTATGATCATCCTACTACCTGTCCTGTGTGAATATTTATATGATTCCGAACATGAGCCTTTATATGAATTTCTGAGTATGCCTATGTTTTCATACTACTGTTATACATTCACTGACATGTTATCTTGGTTATCTGACCCTGTTCTTGATACCATTCATGTTCTTACCTAAATTATCATGTGTTCCTGATCCTTTGATTTAAGGATTTGAATTCTACTGGGCTAGTTAGCTCACCCATCCTTCCCTTTTCAGGTAATCAAGATGAGGGAGAAGTATAAAATGGGCTGTGTGCAGAGTGGACACCGATGACGAGTCAACCAACCATTTACTGCTTTAGTTGCGTACTTGTAAAATGTTATGAGTAGTAGCTACTCATCCTTACTCCTCACTTAGTGTGTAATGAGGAGCTTTATGTAATAAGACTTCTGCAGACTGCGTTATAATGAATAAACGTTAATGTTATTACTTTGTGCCTGTTTTCTGTCATTTCCCAATAAATAGCCTTTTTTTCTGGAGAGGTAAGGGGCCAGAAGTGCATGGTGTTAACCCTATTGCCTGGTCTAAGGTGTGTAGGTTGAAAGAAGAAGGTGGTGCGGGCCTAGTGCCAATGGAGATTATTAATAATGCATTACTCATGAAATGGCTGTGGAAATTGGATGTAAATGATGGGGCATTGTGGAGCTGTATAGTTAAGAGGAAGTGTTGGATCGATTTCACGGGTGTGAACAGATTTAGAAGGGGGGGTTGAATAGATCTATAACAAAACTCAGCGAAAGCTTAAGCTATTAAAAATTACTTCACATTGAAGATCTAAACATACTCACAATTTTACTGAACTGATGTGAATGAGTGAATTGATGTGAGAGGAAATTAGATAAGCAATGTGAATGCAGAAACATATGCAAGCATCTAGTTGAAAATAGATCAAACCATTGCACAAGATATTTTTTAGGTGGTTCGGCTCCCATACGGAGACCTACGTCCACCCCTCACTCAAACCAAGTGAGGCTTCACTAAAGTGTTGATTCACAGCTTCAAACACCTGCTGACTCACAGCTTGAACGCTGACTCATAGCTTGCCAACCGCTGATTACACAACTTATCCACTAATTCACAGCTTCATGGTTTGATAAACCTTCTCAATCCACACACACACAGTATGGGATCAACACTCCTATCACCAGTAGGAGCACTCAAAGAGTTCGGAGAAAAGTTTAAAAGGAAACAATCAAATACACAAGAAGATCAGAGTTAAGGGAAACAAATCCTCAAACACCAGTCCTTCGGTTTTGCCCAATTCCCTTTGGACTGTATAATCTGAACTCTGAATCTTCAGATCTTGAGAGTTGAAGGTGTGCTTCAGATCATCTTGCACATATGCATGATCTGGTTGTGCTTCTCAACCAATTTGATCTGAAATCCTTCAAATCAGCCTCAATTCGTGATACCCTGTTTTAGATCTGATTTATAGAGAATTTTAGATCTGAACTCTTGCTCTTGAGTTTCTCCACGGAGGCTGAACTTTGTGCTTCTGCCCTTGCACTGGTTTCCTCTTCCACCTGCCTTCAGATCTTCCTCTTCTTTTCAGCTTTGCTTCTTTTTTTGTACAAGATCCACGATGCTCTATTTTCAGATCTACTGCATGCACGATTCCTTCTTCTTCCTCTGCTGCTTTTCTTCTTAATCTTCTCCTCTTTCAGCACTCCAAAACTTTCTCTCACTACTTGGCCTTGATCCCCACGTCCTCTTGGATGGAATAGATGAATGGCTCAAAGGATGGCTGCTTCAGATGATATGGAGGCTTATATAGCCACTGTGCAGTCCCAAGAACATGAGAAAGGTGTGCACAAAAACCTAGAGTGCACCCAAGGCTACCACGTGTCCAAAAGGCCTTTACCTCATAGCCACTTGGATGAAAGGGCAATTTGGTAAATATAGCATCTCCCAAAAAGATCTCATAAAGAGATCACAGCCGCTGGATTTTATGCTCTACACAAATCTGGGTTTACAGAAAAAGAGTGTCAACCTACATTTCCATAGTGTTGACACTACTCATCAAAAATTCCAATTTCCCTTTACTGGCAGAACTCTAGTGTTGACCTGATCAACAGACAGAGTCGACCTCCTGAGAATATCTCCAAAACTAGTTCACTGGATGACAACTAGTGTCGACCTTACTCTCAGCTAGTGTCGACCTTACTGGCAGCTTGTTCTTCAGGAACTTGCTGAGCAGATTGGTAGAGTTGACCTTACTGTCAAGTAGTGTCGACCTGACTGTGACTTTTTCTTCAAAAGCTTGCTGGGCAGTCTGGTAGTGTCGACCTATCTGTCAAGTAGTGTTGACACTATTTTGACAAAACTTTGTAAACCTGTAAATATGAAGAGTGGACCATCAAAACATGTCATTATTAGTAAAATATGAAACATTAAGCATAAATAACATGTTGTTTTGTTATCATTGTAATATGTGCAATATGTCATCATCAAAATCAAAGTGTGAGTGTTTGGATAGCATTCACAACCAAATGTTTTAGACATCATTAAAATCAAAGTATGAGAGTGTAGACATCATTAATATGTCATCATCAAAACACACAACTCAACAATCTCCCAATTTTTGATGATGACAAAACATGACAACATTATTAAAACATGGCAACATTCTTTCACAGAATATCATTCTCTCCCCATTCTTTCTTTCATAGAATATCATTCTCTTCCCATTCTTTAATGGAATATCAGGAACTTTGAATTTGTCAAACATTCTCTCCCCCTTTTTAACAACATCAAAAAGATTGAAAGGCACATGCAATGCAATTTGAATCTCTCCCCTTCTTTAAGTTTTCTCCCATTAAAACAAATAGCCCCCAATATCAAGAATATGACTAGAGGTCTCATAAATCTCACAAATATGCAGAATTCTCCCCCTAAGTGAAACAACTCTCCCCCTTTGACAGTATTGGAGTTGTCCACTTCCAACTGAATAGGGATCAATAGAAATGATGTGAAACTAATAGAAGTGATGAAACCAATTGATTGGGGCATAAAACCAGAGTTCAACAAAAAGTTGCTCCCCCTGAACAAGAGACTGTATTGTTAGGAGCACAAACAATTTGATTTTGAAGGGATCATGAAGGTATCAAGGTACACAATGATTTTAGTATATGAAAAATAAAATAATTGTACCTTTCGTATTGTGCAGCAAGGGTTAAAAATAAAGATGATTTTTGACTGAGTTTTTATGACAGTTCTTTATCATCAAGAATCACTTCAGAAATTTTATTTACAAATGTGACATGATTTTTGTGATCTAAATTGAGTTGTCAAGAGTGTATATCATTAGAAAATCAAGGTTTTGATCTTAACACAATGTAGAATAACAATTTAACATTCTTGAACAACATGAATTCTATTTTAGGTTAGCTACACTTTGCACACCTTTTTCTTTTTCTGATTATTTCTTTCATTTAAGATATTTCAGGAAATTAGCAAAGAAGATTAAATTCATGCTTTTCTGTGCAAGTACACACACTTACCCAGTGTAAGAGTGCCTGACTACTAGGCATGTTAACCATTTGTTTGCTTCTTTTCGAACAGAGATAACTTAGCACACCTTTTGACTCAAGTTCAACCACGTCTCAAGTGGAATAACCTGGTTACTCAGTGTACTAATCATTACTCTGCAATTTTCCTTAAAATCTTTCTTGTTCTTGAAAATTTTCTTTCAAAATTTTCATTATTTATCATTAGGTGACAAGTAGCTTTTCCCTTAAGAGATCATGGTCTTGAGTTGTTAAGATATCATTCTTAACATTTGTTAAAAACAAAACTTCAAAATTTCTTATGATATAAAACTCAAGACTACTCAAGTGTCTACTTAAAGTGTTTTGCAATAAAAATCTAAAATGAGCTTTGAGGATAAAGATAGACACATTATCCATAGTCTTGTTTTTCATCTTCACGTTTAATCCAAGAACACAAATATTTCAGATATTCAAAATTTCATTTCTCATATAAAAATATCAAGGGAACCTTGAATTGATTTGAATGAAACATGAAGAGATGAAGAATAAGCCAAGAATTGATTCTCCAATTGAATCCTTCACACAGAGCAGAGATGTGTGAGTTCATTCCAAATGAGTACAAAAGTATGAGAAATTCTGATCAAATATCATTCAAAGTGTTGATAATTGAGATTCAAGAGAGTGAACATGATTGCTTTACTTCATGCAATATGACCATCATTAAAACACCACAACAATTTCAAAATTTTAGATAATTTGCCCTCAATTCATCATTTAAGACAGATTCAAGAATAACATTTCTGAATACAAACTTGACAAAGTTGTGTCGACACATGATCTTCAGTGTGTCGACACATGACATGAAAAACTCATTCAGAATGCAGTAGCAAGAACATTTTTGCACTTTTTCAAATTTTCTCTCCCTTAACATGTGCATGGAATGAAAAAGTTTGCAGTCAATTCACACATGATTATGCAGACAATTAGTTTTATGCAAAACATGACTTTTGGTACTTGGCGGAGTATTTTACTCACGCACAATGATAGTTTCCAGACAAGCATAACTTGTCCTTCCACATTTCACCATTTGATATACCAAGAAGTCATAGAGAGGTTAATGTGCACTGCCAATCATGGATAAATTTTTACAAGCAACTTGATACAAACATGACATCTATAGTTAAGATGAATTATTGTTGGGGGCAGTAACAACAAAGCACACTTCTCATTGTTCAGATAGAAACATAAAAAGTTGTTCCAACTTAAGCAGTTCAATTCTGAAATGATATGAGATTTTACCTGAACAGTCTTCATTTTTTTTTCAAAGATTTTACCTATGTTCATCAACATTTCTTGCCTTGCATAGCCATTGTCGTGATTCTAGATGGAATAATATGGCTACAAGGCTAATTAGCTTGCTGATCAAGCTACCTTTGGGACCCACACTTCCTTAGGTCCTGTAATGAAACCAATGTTAGAATTCAACAATGGTTTTTGAATCCAAACATATTTTAATTTTTGTATAGATGCGGTTTTTCCATTAATGGAACTATGAGCAGAATTAGTTCCAGAATTCTTCTTTTTCTTGTTCAATGCATCTATATTTTTATGATTTTTTTGTTTCTTGGATTTTTGATATGAGCAAAAATAGAATGATTTTGTGCAACATTACTGTGCCTTTACACATGGAATTTCTGAACTTTTTCAGTATGAACATGATATTTATTCCTATGTGTGTTGACATATGTATTAGTATGGAATTTCAGAGCATGCACAAAATAATCATTTCTGTACCAACAATCTCTGAAAATGTGATCAAATTTATGACATACAAAGCATTGGAGTGATTTGGCATGTTTATTAAAGTTTTGATTTTTATTACAGCAATGTTTGACAAGATGACCAAGTTTATTGCAATAAAAGCAAGTTTGAGAATTCCTTACCTGGTACATACCTTTGCCTGAGTACCTATGCTGGAACCCCATTTTCCTTTGAGGAGTATTTACCTTTTGGTAGCTTCTAACATGATGTGGATTTGAAGCTTGCCTTGGAGCACTTTGAGTTGATGAAGAAGGTTGGGAACCTTTGTAGAAACTTGTTTGTTTTTCAATTTTCTGTTTCTGGTTTTTAGCAAACACATGTTTCTTTTTATTTTTTGTGTTTTTCTTCATTTTCTCTTTTTGTTTCTGAGCATTTTCCTAAACAGGAACTTTCACTAGTTTTTCATTAGATGAAATGAAGTTTTTGTTAGCAACAGTTTTGACAAAAGAGGTTTTTGTTTTATTTTCAAAATTCTTTTTATTTTCAGGGTTATATCATAAACCTTCATTTTGAAAGTTAACCTTCATTCCAAGAAGATTATTCAGATTGTTTGTACCCTGCACAAATTTAGACAAAGCAGATTTTTGACCTTCAACAGTCTTGTTTAATTCAGTGATTTTCTTTTTAGAATTTTGATTTTTATTCACAGCAACTTCAAGTTCATTTGTCAATTTTTCTTTTTCAGCTTTGAGCTTGTCATTCATCCTTTTTAGACTGTTGCATTCAATATTCAATGTTCTGTCAGAAAGTAAGCTTTCAAATTTCTTTTTCAAATGATGATTTTCTTTAACCAACTGTTTAAGCTTTTCAATTACTTGATGATCATGAGCCATGTTTTCAATTTGTTACTTTAATTGTCCAACTTCAGATTTCATATTTTCATTTTCTTTTGAAATGGTTTGTGAACTTTCCAACATGGTTTCATTTAGCTGAATTTCAAGTTTTAGAAGCTTATTTTCAGATTTCATTTTCTTTATTCTTTTACACAAATGTTCACAAAGAGTTTTCAATTCATCATAAGACAATTCCTCATTATCACTGTCAGAACATGAGTTGAGAGAACAGTTGGAATTTACCGAACCATTAAAGCTTTCCCTGGCCATCAAGCATATCTTGCTCTCATCCTCATCATCTTCTGAATTTTCTTCTTCCTCATCCTCTTCTTCTTCACTCCAAGTTCCTATCATAGCTCTAGGTTGATTTTTTTCCCACTTTGGTTGAATCTTCTTCTGAGCATCTGGGCATTCTGGTTTGACATGTCCTGGTTTTCTACAATTGTAACAAACAATTCTGTTAAAACTTTTGTTAGCAACATATTTCTATTTAGAAGAGTTGTCTACCTGAGGTCTCCTTTTAAGAAATGTTTTACTTTCTTTTCTTAAAAACTTTCTAAATTTTCTTGTAAGCAAGGCAGATTCACTTGAGTCACCTGAGCTTGAAAATTCTTCTTCCTTAGTTGATTCTTTCACACTAGGACTTGCTTTAAGTGCTAGTGACTTCTTTTTCTTAACATCATTATTTGTCCTTTTCAAACCCAACTCATATGTCATTAAGGAGCCAATCAATTGATCAACAGCCATAGTAGACAAATTCCTAGACTCTTCAACTACAGTAGCTTTTGTATGCCAAATAGAAGTTAAGGATCTAAGAATTTTTCTGACAAGTTTATATTCAGTAAATATTTTTCCTAGACTGTTCAAGCCATTTGTCAAAAGAGTTAACCTACCATACATCTCTGAGATGGTTTCATCATTTTCCATTTTAAAGGCTTCATACTCAGAAATTAACAAATTGAGTTTAGTTTCCTTTACCTCAGAAGTACCTTCGTAAATTACCATTAGACGATCCCATACTTCTTTGACAGTTGCACATGAGGAGACTCTTGAAAATCCGTTGGGTGAAGGGAGCAGTGCATGATGTTCATTGCACTCCAAATAACATTTGACTTCTTGACCTGCTTTGTTGTCCATTTTTCTTCATCCTCTGGGAGCTCATATGGTCCACTAATCACCACCTTCCAAATTTGATGATTTTGGGCTCTTAAGAAAACCTGCATACGAGTTTTCCAGTAAGTATAGTTTGATCCATCAAAATAAGGAGGTCTATACATTGAATGCCCTTCTGGCATATATCCCCTTAGATCCATTTCACCTATACTCTATGGGCTGTTAAACCACAAGAATAGAGAGCCTAGGCTCTGATACCAATTGTTGGATCGATTTCACAGGTGTGAACATATCTAGAAGGGGGGGTTGAATAGATCTATAACAAAACTCACGAAAGCTTCAGCTATTAAAAATTACTTCACATTAAAGATCTAAACATACTCACAATTTTACTGAACTGATGTGAATGACTGAATTGATGTGAGAGGAAATTAGATAAGCAATGTGAATGTAGAAACCTATGCAAGCATCTAGTTGAAAATAGATCAAACCATTGCACAGGAGATTTTTTAGGTGGTTCGGCTCCTAGATAGAGACCTACGTCCACCCCTCACTCAAACCAAGTGAGGCTTCACTAAACCGCTGATTCACAGCTTCAAACATCTGCTGACTCATAGCTTGAACGCTGACTTATAGCTTGCCAACCACTGATTACACAGCTTATCCGCTGATTCACAACTTCAAGGTTTGATAAACCTTCTCAATCGACACACACACAGTATGGGATCAACACTCCTATCACTAGTAGGAGCACTCAAAGAGTTCGGAGAAAAGTTTAAAAGAAACAATCAAATACACAAGAAGATCAGAGTTAAGGGAAACAAATCCTCAAACACCAGTCCTTCGGTTTTGCCCAATTTCCTTTGGATTGTGTAATCTGAACTCTGAATCTTCAGATCTTGAGAGTTGAAGGTGTGCTTCAGATCATCTTGCGCATATGCATGATCTGGTTGTGCTTCTCAACCAATTTGATCTAAAATCCTTCAAATCAGCCTCCATTCGCGATACCCTATTTCAAATCTGATTTACAGAGAATTTCTTATCTGAACTGTTGCTCTTGAGTTTCTCCACGGAAGCTGAACTTTGTGCTTCTGCCCTTGCACTAGTTTCCTCTTCCACCTGCCTTCAGATCTTCCTCTTCTTTTCAGCTTTGCTTCTTCTTCTGTGCAAGATCCACGATGCTCTATTTTCAGATCTGCTGCATGCACGATTCCTTCTTCTTCCTCTACTGCTTTTCTTCTTGATCTGCTCCTCTTTCAGCACTCCAGATCTTTCTCTCACTACTTGGCCTTGATCCCCACATCCTCTTGGATGGAATAGATGAATGGCTCAAAGGATGGATGCTTCAGATGAGATGGAGGCTTATATAGCCACTGCGCAGTCCCAAGAATGTGAGAAAGGTGTGCATAAAAACCTAGAGTGCACCCAAGGCTGCCACGTGTCCAAAAGGCCTTTACCTCATTGCCACTTGGATGAAAGGGCAATTTGGTAAATATAGCATCTCCCAAAAAGATCTCCTAAAGAGATCACAGCTACTGGATTTTATGCTCTGCATAATTCTGGGTTTACAGAAAAAGAGTGCCAGCCTACATTTCCATAGTGTTGACACTACTGATCAGAAATTCCAATTTCCCTTTACTGGCAGAACTCTAGTGTCGACCTGATCAACAAACAGAGTCGACCTCCTGAGAATATCTCCAAACCTAGTTCACTGGATGACAACTAGTGTCGACCTTACTCTCAGCTACTGTCGACCTTACTGGCAGCTTGTTCTTCAGGAACTTGCTGAGCAGACTGGTAGAGTTAACCTTACTGTCAAGTAGTGTCGACCTGACTGTGACTTTTTCTTCAGAAGCTTGCTGGGCAGTCTGGTAGTGTCGACCTATCTGTCAAGTAGTGTTGACACTATTTTGACAAAACTTTGCAAACCTGTAAATATGAAGAGTGGACCATCAAAATATGTCATTATTAGTAAAATATGAAACATTAAGCATAAAGAACATGTTGTTTTGTTATCATTGTAATATGTGCAATATGTCATCATCAAAATCAAAGTGTGAGTGTTTGGGCAACATTCACAACCAAATGTTTTAGACATCATTAAAATCAAAGTATGAGAGTGTAGACATCATTAATATGTCATCATCAAAACACACAACTCAATAGGAAGTACTTGTGGAATGTGGATGGGTGGTGTTCTCAGTTACTGAGTAGTAATAATTTATCCTCAATTTGGAAGAAAATTATAGGGAATTTACTTATGCTCTTCTAGGCTTCAGGTGGGAGATGGTCGGAGAGTCAGATTGTGGCAAGACCCATGGTTAAACAATGAGCCTCTCATGTTCTCATGTCTGGGATTGTTCAGAAGTGTGTCACAGTCACAGGTTTTATTGGCTGATTTGTGGTCCCAAACTCAGTCTGGTCCATCATGGCACTTAATGTTTAAATGAAATTTGGTGGAGGATGAGATCAGTGAGTTCCATTATTTATCTGAGGCACTTGACAACACTAAGATATCCCTTGGTATGAAGCATAGCAGAGTTTGGAAATGGGAGAGGTCAGGGAAGTTTTCAGTCAAATCAGTGGTTCGTCTGCTTATTTAAGGAGGGTTGAAGGTCAGATGGCATAAGCAAGTGTGGGATAAGGGGTTACCTTTGAAAATCAGGGTCTTTATGTGGAAAATTGCATGGAAGAGGCTATTTACTTTGGTCAGGGTCAATATTTTCAGAAAAGATTCGAGAAAAGAATGCATATTTTGTGCATGTTTTCAGGAGGATTTGGATCATTTGTTCACTACTTGTGGAGTAGTCAGAATTGTATGGAATCTGTTCTTTAAGACTATTAATGTCACATGTTGCGTTCCCCTCAATTTGCATCAGTTTATTGATTTTTGGCCAAAGTAGGAGTTGAGGACCTCTGGAAACTGTGTTTACCAGCGATACTCTGGTCAATCTGGAAGGAAAGGAATAAGAGGTTGTTTAACCAGGAGTTTAGAAACTTATTCCTTATTCTAAATGATTGTATCTCTTTTGTGTATCAGTGGCATCTTAGTGTCTGTGGAGAGCCGGTCAAGCTATCTGCCCTATTAGATCAGTTGAAGGGGTGGAGGAAATTTACCTTGTAATTGGGTGATTTTTTTTGGGTTTGGGGTAGGGGCTTCTATCATCATGATAGTCATACCTCTCCCCTTTACCTTTCTTCTGGTTTCTTTCTGGTTATCTCTTTCCTTATGTATACTTTTTGCTTTTTCCTTTGCCTTTTGGCTAATGAAATTTGGCCCTTCGGCCAACTTCTAAAAAAAAAACTATTATCTTATGCTACTACAAGTATTGAGATTTTCTCATTTCCTTTTATAGGTTGGAGATCGTAGGTCGCGTGTTGGGACATCACGTTCTCAGCCCCCACTTCCATAGAGTTGGACACATTTATGTACCTAGCGAGCTAGATGGGCATTTTCATATAGACTTTAAATTTCAGATTACAAAGACATCATTGATTTGGACTTTGTTTGGTGGTTAATGGCTATAGATGATATATAAGTGAATTTATTAAAGTCTGAATAATAACTTTTTTGAAATATATTAGAGAATTTTGGTATTCATACTTATTTGTTCTTTGTTATTTTGATGATGGATTCACCTAGATCAGCTAATGTTTGTATGTGATTGTAAATTTTAATTTGAATGAGGATATGTGGTGTCTTCGCTAAATGCAAATGATGTATTGTTGGTTATAAAGAATGGTGATATTTACTATTAGCTATTAGCAAATTGTAACAAGTGGGTCCTTGTGTTTTAAATAAATAAACATGATAGTGGACAACCATTGGCTATTAATAAATAGTGATTAATTGGACATTTGCAAATAGTAATAGTTGGTGACTATTGCATATTACCAAACAATTATCGTTAGTACTGTTGATTAGCAAATAATGATCGGTAGTGTTGTTGGTCATTGTAAAAAGACGACAGTGGGTGACAGTTGGATATTAGAAAATGGCAATGGGTAGTATTGTCGGTTATTATACAAAGACAACAATGAGTAACCGTTGAATATTAGCAAATAACAACGGGTAGTACCGTCGGCTAGTATACATGGATGATAGTGTACAACCGTTGGACATTAGCAAATAACGACGGATAGTATCGTCGGCTATTATACAAGGACGACAAGGATATTATCATATTAACGACGGGGAGCACCATCGGCTATTATAAAATTAGCGACGGTCCTAACCGTTGGCCATTACAATTAAATAAAATTAAAAAATAGTAGGAAAGACGACAGTGCTTCAAACTCTATGGTTGGTAGGCAGTATAGCCCACGGTTGATAGGCGACGGTTTTAAACAGTGCAGAAGATTATTTTAGATATCAGATATGCAGTGAATGCAGCCATCCAAGGGGTGACCTTTAAAAAATTCTGCTCGCCCTACAAGCTAAGCGCCCTTCTTACCTTTGGTTTTAAACCAACTATCAAGCTGAAAACTCCTAAGTTATTGAGGTGGACTCCCCCATCTTATGGTTTTAGTTTGAATGTGGATGGTGCTTGCAAAGGTAATCCTAGTCCTTGTAGGGGTGGGGGTTGTTTTCGTAATTCTAATGGGGATGTTCATCTCAGCTATGCATATTTTTATGGCCAAGGAAATAGTGTTATATCTGAGGTCCGTGCTCTATGTGATGGGTTAAGGATGGCTGTGCACCGTGGCATTCATATCACTGTGGTGTATTCAGATTCCCAGGTTTTGGTGCAATCACTTCTTTCAGATAAATGTCCCTCCTAGAAATGCATGTGGTGGTGGAAGATCACCCAACACTTACTCAATCACTTGAATCTTTCAGTGATTCATACATACAGGGAGACGAATAGAGTAGCAGACGCCCTAGCAACCTTAGCATGTGAAACGCAAATATCTTCTGTCTTCACTGGTGTTTCTTTTCATGCTGTTTGTAAGGGTCCAGTTGTGCTTGATAAAACTGGCTTCCCATCTATTCGGCTAGTCTAGTTTTTCCAATTTTTTCTCAGGGGCATGCCCTGTTTCTTCTTGTATTTTGTACTGGGTTTACCATGATATTTATAAAATCTCATGGCCAGGTACAGCTAGGGGAGTGAGAACGCTACCTCCCTTTGGGAGATAGCGCACTTAGCTGGCTTGTTACCTTGGTACCTTTTAACAAAAAAAAAAAAAGGCGACGGTTGAACCGTGGACATACATATAGACGACGGTAATAGTCTTAACCGCCGACAATATTAACTGTGGGCATTGGACTTCTTTCTACTAGTGTATGCTATCTTTTGGCTTTGAAATTAATGACTCTGATAAATGTGTGTATGCTAAGATGAAAGGTGATGAATGTATTATTTGGTGTTTATATGTAGATGATATTCTGCTTTTTGGAACTAACCTTTCTATTATAAATGAGACAAAGGCTCTCTTGAGTGGTAAGTTTGATATGAAGGATATGGGTTGTGCTGACGTGATTTTGGGACTGAAGTTGGTTCGCTCAACTGATGGAATAGCAATTTCTCAGGCACACTATGTTGAGAAAGTGCTAGAGAAATATGGCTATAGCCAAGTTAAATCTCTTGTCACACCCTATGATCCTTCAAAGACTCTCCACAAGAATAAGAGTGGTGTGGCTGTTTCTCAATTATGGTATTCACAAATAATTGGCAGTTTAATGTATTTAGCAAATTGTTCTAGACCTGATATTTCTTTTGCAGTAACAAAATTAAGCAGGTTTACCAGCTGTCCGGACAGAACACATTGGGATGCATTAGATAGAGTACTCAAATACTTGAAAGGGACTATATCCTTGGGCTTGAACTATGGGAGGTTTCATGCAGTCTTGGAGGGATATAGTGATGCTAGTTGGATTGCTGACACTGTTGAGTGTAAAGGCATTACTGGTTATGTTTTTACACTTGGAGGCGATACAGTTGTTTGGAGGTCTGTTAAACAGATGATTATACCCTGTTCTACATCTGAGGCAGAATTGTGTGCTTTGGATACCACAGTAACTGAAGTTGATTGGCTAAAGGGTCTTCTTACTGAATTTCCTTGATCGTGAAGCCAATTCCTCCTATTTCAGTGAACTGTGATAATCAAACAACAATAGCTCAGATTAGAAGCTCCAAATATAACCAGAAACAGAAGAGACATGTTCGAATAAGATTAAAGTATGTTCGTGAGCTAGTGTCTCAAGGAGTGGTGACCTTGGATTTTGTAAGTTCAAAGGACAATGTTGCTGATCCACTCACTAAAGGACTTGATCATGAGAAAATCAAGAGATCTAGTAAGGGAATGGGACTGAGGCTAAACAAGATCATCAAATGAAGCTAAACAAGATCAACAAACTTTTAGTTTTCATTTCTTTGATTTGTGTGTTTCAATCTAAGCCTCCATTGTTGCTATTTATTCGCCTACATGGAGGTAGTCATAGAGTGGCAAGAAAATCTCTATAAAGGTGACCTATTTGGGTAGATACCAGTGAGCTTATTTCTAAAATTGCTTATAATTGGGCCATTGTTTAGTGAGCTGACTTCTTGCTTCATAAAATAAATTGGTGAATGTTGTGGTGTGTCACTTGTTGGTAGGGGTGTTCAAAGTTTGGTCCAACCCGAAGAACCGAATCAATTGGTTCGGTTCAATTTAAGTCTCCTAATTCAGTGGCGGACGCAAAAATTTTATTTTCAGTGGGGTCACACCAATAAATAAGATGTATCCATAGACTTATTTTAAAAATTCAGTGGGGTCACCTTATTTAAAAAATTTCTAACCATAATTGATATAATGGAAAATTTTGAACCCCTTAATAAAATTTTAAAAATCCAGTGGGGTCACGTGAGCCCACTGGATTGTATGTAGATCCACCTATAGGTTCAGTTCAGTTTTACATTGTGAAACCGAAATGAATCGAATATATTTATATAATTAATTAATAATACATAATATCATAAGAGCGCTTGTAGCACAGTGGGTTCAAGCACGCGGCTCGCAACCCTTAAAATCCAACTTTTTGTCTATTTTCGGTTTGAACTGGTTCGGTTCACTTGGGACACTTGGTTCATTTCAGGTTAGATAAAAATAGGGGTGAACTGGGCCGAACCGACCCGTATGTTCACCTCTACTTGTTGGCGGGGTGTTCTAGGAGTTTACTTCTTCTCAGCTCTATAAAAGGAGGTCCTACCGTTGCTGGTGGTTAGTAGATAAATCCCATAACTAGTGGTTCTTAGAGAGTGGATGTAGGGCTAAGTTGCTTAGCACTCAACCAAGATAAATAGCTATGTCCTATGTGTGTGGTTGTTCTTTTTAACCATGTGTTTCATGGCATACATTAGTAGCTTAAGTTTAGAATCATATCTGCTACAAAACTAAAGTGCATACATTGTTGAATATCCAAAAGTAAACTCATTTTTGCTCTTAAATGATTTGCATAATTCTAACTCGTGTATTACTTATACATTTAAATAAAAAGAGGGCATAATCCTTTCACCCCCTCCCTCGTTTTTGGATTAAGTCATAGCCTGGGCAATAGGCGATGCCTCCGCCACAGGCTTTACGGAGCTATCGCTTGAGGTACCAGAGCTACTAGCTACTATCAACTTCGTAGCTAGTGCCTCCAGTCTTGCCCCTGCAATCTTCAAAGCTGCCCTTTTCACTGGGGGCATCAAGCTGCTCGCCATCTCCCTTCTCTTGTTTAGCTTCTATGGCATTAGTCGACAATCTCTTAGTGAACCCTCCTTAAGAGGTCGATTCCTCTTTCCCAACTACCTCAGTCAGCTTTCCCTTGTCTTGGGCCATTCCTCGAGAGATTTTGTGCCTTAGGCAAGCTTCATCTTCCTCTTCACCTGATGAGCTCCTCATCCGATATATGCTCAAATCATCTAGGCAAATCTACATAAAGCAAGGAATTTGAGATTATTAATCATTTTTGAAGGCATTCAAAGGAAGACAGCCCAAAATATGCAGCAGTCTTGAAACCAAGAGAAATGTTGCACCCATGCTAGTTACCTTGACATGTCCAAGGTGCATTCCTACAGTCCATAAGGTTACTAAAAATCTCCAGTTTGTCCGTGCGCGAAAGTAAGACATCAGAAGACTAATAAAATTGCAATCCTTCATCACTTAGAGCTAGATTGAGGATGCACAAAGAAGAGAAGTTTGGTGACACTGAAAAACCCCACTCATGAACTTCAGGACATCAGGAGACCCAAAATTAACGAAATTTTCACCTTTTCTAGGAAGAAGCTTGAGGAAAGGGACTCAAGAAACTCCTATCGTGGAGGGTTTTGAGATAAAAGAAGTTGTCACCAACCTAGGTGTGCTTCTTCAATTTGAAGAAGATTTGGAAGAGTTAGATCCCAAGATCGATTCCCAAATTTATGCAAGTATCACAAAGGCCAAAATGAATGTATATGAGTTGGACACTAGTTGGATCGGTGCCAACCATAGAAGTTGAAAAGGCTCGACACAAAGGGGTGAACTAGAACTCGAAAACTAGATTAAAAAGTAAGTTGATAAAAGTAGAATTCATCTAGTCAGAAAGACGTGCTAAGCTCATCTGGCATGGGGATAGAAAACTCATACAAGAAAGGAGGCGATTTTGGAAAGTAAGTTTCTCCACTTCCCATTCTTCCATGTTGCCATAAACATCATAGCATGATAGGATAGGAGAAGCCTCAATTTTCTTTCCTTTCGCCTTCGAAGGAGACCCCTCCTAGTCAGCCATAGAGGGAGAAGAATATGAAGAAGAGATTGGGATCAAAGGTGGTGAAGACGAAGAACGAGATTGATCGAAACAAATACGACTATATCAGAAGCGGTCTCTGAATCAAATTTCCTATGAGTTGTGGAAGAACTCACCAAAATAGGATGCCCTATAGCTTGAGAACAACGCCAGACAAGAGAAAAACTCAAGCACCACAGAAGACGGAGCCTCATGAAAATCGAAACCATGTTCAGAGCAAAAAGAGAAAACTAGCATAAGTGCACCTCAAGCAGCCTGCAGGTGATATTTATCAGTACTGCAAAGACGAAGGGATTTTTCAAAAATCTCCACCTCTTTGAAAGTCGAAAAACCCATCCTACTCTCGAAGATAAGCAAGGATCGAGGCAAAATATGCATAATTATAGCATCTTATTCCTCGTAAAGGTGCAAGGGCAATGGCAATCATGTCAACATGGCGATAAGGCTATGGATCTACAATAGTAAGTGTCGCGAGTAATGTCATCCTCCGTACTTAAGGCAGACCAGTGTTAAAAGCCCGAGAAATGACAACTACTATAGAAAAAGCCATCTAAGAGGCTCGTAAACTGATTCTTCGTTCGCCTTGCAGATCTCCACTTCTTAGAGTGCCCAAAATCATAGGCATCTGATGGTCTGCATCAGAGTTTGAATACCCTCTTCAGATATGAAGATCTATCTCTTAACACAAGTATATCATTAGTTTAATTATTAACATTTTTACTGATTTCAGTAAAATCAGATGCACAAAAATTTTATTGTTGCTGACGATAACAACTTAATTTGTACAGATAGCAGTAGCTTCAATTTGGCAGAGATGATGTCATATCTTGTCACCAAATGAATTAGATTCCTTCTCTGACTCGTCGCTAGCTCTTGTTAATTTCTCAGGATCCAGGTATGGTCCTTTGACGCAATTAAAGAATATGGATGAAGGAATATTAATGGAACCAAGAATATTGAAAGACTTTGGGTTCTTGCAACAAAATGAGAGTACATGTAAACAAGATTGATTAAACGTATACATTCCGTACAGTAGTCACAGCATCCACAGCTAATTAAAAGGAACTCTTATTCAGGAACTCTTATTCACAAATCTTTCTTTGTCTCCACAAATCTAGCTAGCACCTTTCCACAGCATACGGACAAATACTAACCATGAACCTGGAACACGATTAGTTTGCTGATCAGGGCTTGGGCCTGAAGGAAGTGAGCTTCCGGAATTTCTCCCACGCCCTGTCATACACCACGGCCTCGTACGCCTTCCTCGCTCCAGCTGCGTCCTCCGCCTCGACGACGACCTTGTAGTTCATACCGGCGACGACCTGCTGGTCCCCGCTCACCACGCCGACGAACACCAGCGCCTCCCCGGCCTGCCTGTTGTGCTCCGCGACCGCGAACCTGCTGACCTCGACGATGTACGGATCACCAACATTTTTGATGGTCTCGTATGCGCCGACCTTGGGCTCCATGGCCTGGTCAGCAACCGCAGAGGCAACGGAGAGGAGGAAGACGAGGTGGAGAAGAGGTTGGGTTCTCATGGCGGTGACTCGATGAGGATGACCTGTGAGAGAGGATGCAGCTGCTGAGACGAATTTATTGTGCGAGCGAGGTATCCCCTTCTGGAATTTTCGGGAGATTAAACTGCTAGCTAGTTTCCAATGTTTTGATGGTCTGACTCGGGTGGGGGGCAGGTTTAGATCAGGTCCTTTTTTATTTTTCCCTCTTTGGACGAAGTGCGTTTCTTTAGACGATGATCAGGTCAACAAAGCCTTAAGTTGGAATCCTTTGATCTTTGTCGATTAAATTCTAGTATTATATACTTTTAGAAAGGATAAAGTAATTATAGATTTCTGTCACAAAGAGGATTTAATTTCTAATTCTTGTCAGAAAAAAAAGTCTCAAATATTTTTTTCTTTTGGTAGATTTTATCAATCAATTTTGAAAATATAATTTTTGTCTTCTATTTTTTGTCTGTTTTATTTTTCCATCTACTTTTATACCATCAAATATGTATGACAATTATATGCATATTTTTACAGTATTTAAAATCTAAATTCTAAAATGTTAAAATAAAATTTGAAGTTGTTAAAATACATATGTGACAATGAGTTAAAGTATGTGAGATTTCTATTGATATGATTTAAAGTATAATTGTTGGCATGACTTAAAATCTAAATTTGAATGTGTTAAAGTAAGAGTTCAAAGATATTAAAATATGTGTGATAGTTTGTTAAAATATATGGGACTTAAAGTCATTATTAACATGATTTAAAGTTTATGTCCTAAGACAATAAAATAAAAGTTTGGAGTTGTTAAAATATATGTAATAGCTGAGTTAAAGTAATTGTTGACATAAATTAAAGTCTAAATTTGAATACGTTAAAACAAGTGTTTTAATGTATTAAAATAATAGTTCAAAGTCGTTAAAATATGTGTGATGGTGAGTTAAATTAAGTATGTGAGATTTAAAGTAATTGTTGATAAAAGTCAAATTTTAAAGATTTTAAAGTAAGAGATGAAACCAGTTAAAGGAGAAGAGCAAACAATTAAGTAGAAAAACAAACATGTTCAAAAAGAGAAAATTTATTTAAAAAGAAGAAAAAAAACAGTTAAAATATTTGCTCTGTTAAAATAGTAGTTGTAATGTGTTAAAGTAGTTGTTATAGTCAGTTAAAATCGTAGTTGTTATTAGTTAATTAAAGTAACAGTTGCAGTGTGTTAAAATAATAGTTAAAAGATTTTAAAAATAATAGTTATCCACAATCAGAAGATAGAAAATGCGAATTTCTAATTATGAGCACATATTCTAATAAAATATGAACTAAAAATTAACATCTCTAAAGATTGCTGAATTTTTTTGTGGAAACATTTGTGACAGAGACCCACAATTAAAGTTTCCTCTTATGATAGAGATTTATAATTAATTTTTTCTTTTAAAAATAATCAATTATTTTTTGTATATAATTCTATCTGACCTCATAATACTGGCTATGCAATGTATACACCCTATGGCGTGCGATGCATTAATTAATGATAAGACAACTTGTACATGTCCATGAGAATGACTTACGTGGGATAACAAAGACTTGAAGATAAGAAAGACCCATTTCAACAGTGTGGGTTATATATTTTTTGTTTGATTTCTTCTCCAAGGAACTTTTCTTATCTCCCAAATACACAGGGATAAGGCGCTGGGGTTATCTTGTGCTCGTTGAACAAATTGGTGGTGTTTATTTACATTTTTATTTATTATACAAAACAATTTTGTGAATATTAATCTTTCAGCTATAGATAAGTGAAAACCTTAATATCGATACATTAGGTCATGTACTATTGAACCGTCAAAAATAATAATAACAATAATAGTATGGTAGTAATAATAATAATAGTTCTAATTGATAAGCAAAACATTCCTAACATTATAGTAGTTTTTAGTATATAAGATCTATCACTTAAGAGAATTGAGAGATTTATGACGATGTTACACAAAGGATTAAGATATGTAGTTAAAATGAAGAAATGCATCAGCAATTTTTTGTGATCATCGTATACCCGTGTAGTTTAAAGAAAAAATTTATAAAATAGTTGTGAAACCTATTTTATTATATAGTATCGATTGTTAGATACTATATATGAAAATAGTGGTGTCAACTCAGCCAGGCCGGCCCAAAGCTCTTGGGCCGAATTTTTTAACCTCTTTTAAATTTTGAACCCAGTTTGGCCCGACCCGACGTAAGATTGGGCCGAGCCCGCCGGGGCCGCCCGGTGGTCCTGTAATTTTTTTTAAAAAAATAAGGGACACGGTTGTAATTCTAATATTCTAAAATTTTGGATTGAAAATTATGTTGTGGAGCTATGTTTAATAACTTAATATTTATTTCATATTTGTAACAACTAGAAATAAATTTATCTAGATTAGTCTATATTTATTTTATGTTATTTTGATTGAATGAACACTAATTTTATTATAAAATAAGATAAAAAATAATAAGAATACCTTTAAAAATATAAAATCGGGCTGGGCCGGGACTTACCTAATCGTCCCGGGCCGGGCCGATCGATTAGAGACCGACCTAGACCCGGACCGGCCCATTGTCACCCCTATATGAAAAGAATATATTAACAAATATATATATATACATATATATATATACATATATATATCAGATATGAGAATATGAAGATAGATGTCTAATAAGATTAAGAATGAATATTTTTATAAAGACTTAGGGATAGCTCTAATTGATTGAAAAATAAGATAAAATATATAGACTCGATTGTTTTTGGCACCTGCACAGTCACTCTAGCTCAACCTCAGTTATAAAATATGACCAAATTTTAGTGGATACTTATAAAAGAGCTCGAAAAAAGTTAGAGTGAGATAGTGTAATATTATTAAGAAAGATGTTGATTTATTAGATATAAACACATATATAACACTTCATAAAAATATTTATCAAAATATGATTCATATAACTGACCCCAAATGATAATATAAGACTGTAGTGATGAATAATAATAATAATAATATGATCATTAAACATTAGATTTGAGTGACCGCTGTGGTCATGCATTCTTCTCCATTCTTAATTAATTCATCAATCCCTTAACATATAAACGTACTCTACTTTCATAATTACTTCATCAACGGATATGATGGTGATTGACGTGCCTCCAACGAGAGATCAATTAAGGTGACGTTATTCTCCTTTAAATTAAGACCTATCTAGAGTACATCCCTATTATATATTCTGGTCATTATCAATATTTTCATTAGTTCGTGCCTATCATCTCATCGTCAAACTATATGAGCTAGGAGGGTCTTTTAAAAATCGATCCAAAGGTCAAATCGGAGTGGCATCCGATTCCAGATCCTTCAGCTCTCAATAGAAAATAACTCCCAAGGAGACTGATACAAAGATATATACATAAAATAACTCAGGTTGAGATCTGCAGGATCATGCCATGATCCTTTCACAAATTAATGCCAGGCTACGTCCGTAACGTCTTCAAAATCCTCTGATGGGTTCAGACCTAACTAGGAGTGGGAACAAGTTCTCTTGCCCACTGTCATATGTTACTTGACCCATGGCCCCGAAGGTCCAGAGACATAGCTCAGTTAACATATTGAGGGCTGGTTTAATAACTAGATAAATTATTTGTAAGATGGATATCTGTTTATAAGATAATTTTTTATAGTCATCTTTTATTTTAATGTAATATTTAGATGTATAATAATTTTATGTCACATCGACCACTTTATATCATATCAAGATCATTAATGAGTCATTTTATGTCATATTAGGATCATTAATAACGTTTATCTCCACTTTGAGATGTTTTGAGTCCCTTCTAAGTCCAAATAATTTTATAAGTTTAAAAATGAGAGTTAGACTTATCAAAATTTATCACTAATAAATACTGATAAGTGTCTGATCAACTATCATATTTACCAAAACAATATAACAATTATTAGGGTAGATAAACCCCTTTTATCAGAGGTTATCAAGACTTATTTGGTTATCAAACATGTCTTGAGTCACTGACCTTATTACTCATCTAGAGCTAACTTCGACTGCCGAAAGATAGTGAAATCTTGAATGGCTATCCCCAAGTGAGCTTTGTCTAACAACTTAAGAAACCCATATCAACTTTTCTAAGAGCCCAACCATCTACATGGGTTCGGAAGTTTCTATATTATGTACGTATACATACATAATATACTATATATATTATATGTGGAGGCTATTTCTAGCCTCTTGGGCCCATCAAGGCCCAGTACGGCCCAATTTCGACCCATCCAGACGCCAGGGCTCCGGCCTTTAAGCCACGTGTTTTCGGACAGCTTCCGAACACGATTATGGCAACCTAAGGCGTCACAGGGTCCCCCAAAGGTGGTCTTGGAGCACCCCCCAGCCTGTTCGGTCTGGGCTTGGCCTACCGAACAGGTCCTACTCGAAGCATGCTGCGGCTCCATCAGCACGAGCTGCGCCTCCGAGTACCGAGCATGCAGCATAGTTGCCGAATAGGCCACCTGTTCGGCACCTTCCGACCAGGGAGAGCAGGGAAGCTCCTCGCCTCCCAGTGGCGGTTATTACTGCAGCACCATGCGCACGCCTCACGTTCCGCAAGAGCCCCCAGTGGGCGCCTCAACATGTAACCTCCCCGCTAAGGATGCTAACCGGCGCGCCCTTTCAGGCATCATCAAACGACAAATACACCCAACCGTTTTGGACCCTTCACCCATAAAAGGCACAGGTATACTCCATGCAAGGGGGACGCAACCCTGACTATACACTCACCTCCACGCGAGACACACACCAGCGAACTCTTCTTCTTCAAGCCTTTCTATAGTCTTCTGACTTAGGCATCGGAGGGTTCCCCTGGTTTTTCAACCGGGCCCCCCTGATCCTGTTCTGGTTCTTGCAGGTTACTGTCTGCACCGGCGATCGTTTCCCTTCATCTCTCAGTCGAGGCCCGTTTGGCTCCGGCCCAAACAAGAAAACACCACCACACTTTTGGCGCCGTCTGTGAGAACGAACGAGAGACCATGCGCCCTACCCGAGCGTCTCATCTTCATGAGACCCGCACACCTTTATCCTCACCGGGGGAGCTGTGTAGATGTATTATTTAGTCCCACATTGAAAGATAGTGAGAACAAGTGTGTGCTGATCAGTAAAAGCCTCACATCTTCTTTCAAGAGGGCCCTTTTAAAGGACAAAACCTCAAGCATGGGGACAATATCTCTTGGAAGTCACACTTAAATCACGTCTCTTCATTATATATACATAATATATTATGTATATGTGTACTTTTTTTGAAAACTAATTTATTACCACATTTAAAAAAAATTCTTATAAACATACTCCTCTTGTCATTCGAACCTGCTACCTCATTCCTTGGTGTACATAAATATGTGTAACCATATAAACTCACTTCAAGTCAAAAAGTGTAGGACCCGTTTTCGGATGTCGCATACAAAATTTTGAATATTGTGAGACGAAAATATCGCAAGACATGTAAAGTGAAATGATCTATTGTTTCAATACACACTATCATACCATTTCCATTTAACATAAACACATATAGTTTACAACATTTACATCACTATACACCACATTTCCCTAAAAATCAGAAATCACACTACATAAAACAAAAGGAAAGTAAAACCTACATGATCCATCACGTAGCAGACTAAAGATTTCTCTGGATTACACTCCAACCTAGCTACTCCATGTCAGAGTCTAATCCCCAAAAACTCCTGAAATATGGATAATCAAGTTAGTTCTCAGACTCTGTAGGCATATTCAGAATCGACACATATTTATTATAGAATAATAGGCTCCTCAAATCACATGTTAATTATAATTTAACATGAAGTTAATCCCCTTCTAAGTATATATATATAAAAAAATGACTATAAATTCAACTCATGCGTAATCTTTAATTTATAATTCCAAACAAGTGACAGATTTCATATCACAGTTGGCGTAAAAATTATAATAAATCAGATTATATTCAAATTGTAACGGTTTTCATCGTTCGAATCTGTTAACCCAATAACAAGTCCGACTCGACTCTACCTCCCACAAACTGGCCGAAGCCTCACTAGGGACACCATCGCAATTGCGCGTGAGAATATAAAAGAAACAACTAAACATGCATAAACTTGCACATAGTTACACATATATTTACATGGAGTTTATATACTCTTGTCTCAACTCAAACCAACATAAAGTAAACGTACAGTATTCTGGGGCATACGTTGAGGTGAAGGATAAAAGAAAAATTACATTTCTGGTGGGGTAGGTCCGCCTCCGCTACGACGTGGTTCAGAATTAGACGAGAGACGGGAACTCTCCTACTTTTCTTCACCTAAAAGGGGGAAGGAGTGTGAGACTCACAAGTCATTAGTTCAGTAGGAAAACTCTCACAAAACCACAATGACGAAAGTAATTAACACGAGTAGCAGGAGTAAGCTACTAACAAGTAATTTAAATAAAAAAATTAAATGTATAGGAATTTAAGTGCTATAAATAAATAGACAAAAAATCATGCACAGGTGCACAACTAGCGAGGAATGATGCTACACTAGTGTCACGAAACCTGGTTTGTAGCACTAGTAACTAACCCGGACAAGCAACACAAGACTACCTCTCAATCTCACAGTCACAAATGATTAAAGGTCCATTTGCAGCTTCATCTCTACAAGCATAAAAAAAATTGTGGAGTCCAACCATCACCACTCGCAGCCCAACAACTACAAACCCACACCTATCACACATCTAGGGGTTCCAGAGCCCCTAGGGTGAGGCTATGGAACACGAGATTAGTTGGGGCCTAGTACGTCCATTAATTAGTGTCTGTCCTCCAACCATGCACGAGCACACTATAAGTGACCAAACTGAAAGCCAACTACAATATAAGTCGCTGCCCCACTGTCGTCTTTCCCTCAACCGGACGTACAGCTCGACAAACGAGAGTGAGGATGTCCCGACACAGACTTCGATGGTACTCACAGTATTGGGACAAACTTCAAGCACTAACGTGTCTGACTCATAGAGATCTTGAGATATCTGACTGGATAGGCATCTACGATAAGCGTCTGACCACCCGACTCAATGCCAGACTCAACAATATTCCTAGGGTGAAACTTTAGCGACAAATAGCTTTAAAAATCTAGCTACAATAACATCAGTTCTGGCGTCAGGTAGTACAGACGCCTTACCAAGGCTTCAGACCTCAAGGAAACCTCAACCTATAGCCTAATGTGTCTCGACACCCGGACGCCTCAATGACACATCCATGCGATCGAACATGTTATTAGGTCAAAACACACCTCAACCGAAGCTCAACAAAAGGCCAAAACCACAGCCATAGAAGGCCAAAACCACGACTGTAAAATTGGAAATTCCTAATAGAGGATCTAAAGTTGCTATTCCAACCTTAAAACACCATTTCCATGCATTACATGCTTCAAATGGATCAATTTAGTTAAAGGCACAATTTAATCAAATAAAATAGCAAACTCACATGCTCCACACACAAACACACCCAACTCAACTCCCAAGACCTCAAAACCATATTCTAACCTATTGAACACAAAAGAAACACAAGAGAACCGAGAGAAGGGGTGTTACCCTACCAGAACATGGAGAACGCATCCATTTGGGACTTCTCGTGATCTAGCCACCTCCTCGCAAGGAACACTCCAGAAGCACTCTTCAATCGATCGAAAGCCTCCCCTAGCTTGGAATCGCCGCGCAGAGCTCCCTCTCTAGTCGTGAACAGGCTAAACCCATATTCTAGCTAGAGGGGAAAATAAAAACTTTGTCGCCTCTTGTAAGGTATCATATCACCCAGACGCCTCAATAAGGCGTCGACAGTAGGTGATGCCTTAGCCAAGAAGGTGACACACGGCACACACATGTAGAGAACCACCTCCGTCTGTCGCATCAGCCTCCTCGTCTGTGATAGTAGCCAAAGGTCTAGGCCTAGGAGAAAGGCCCAAACACAAGCCCAACCGGCCACGAAACGCACAAACGAACGTCATACCACGCTCCGGAATCCAATAAATCGAATCTACAATGTCAGGATGCTACACAAATGGGATTCCTTTAAATCAAATCAAATTAAAAATTTAACTTGGCTAATTAAATCAATTAGCAATCAAATATTCAGACCAATAAGAATAAATAACCATATTAAATATAATTGAACATTTACATGTATATATTAAATATGCATCCAAAATATAACATATAGTACCAGACAAACACCAAAGTACCTTAACCAATGGCACTCAAATCTTCCTCGATTGTACAAGAGAGAAAGTAAATACCCATCGCTTCCTTGATTCCATACATGGTGGTTATCCTTAGACATAGAATGGCATCCTGCAATGGACATTAACTACAAGGTAGTCCAAAAATCCTCTTAAGATCGCAATGTCCATATATTTAATTGTATTTAAATTATGTGATATATAAATCATAATTGAATTTAATCATATTTAATATCATTTTAAAAAACATGATGTGTAATGTTTAATAACTCTCATATATATTTTAATATATAGATGGACTTTTAAGACATCAACAAGGATAATAAAATAACTTTTTTGCTCTAATAGAGCCATGATAGATGGAACAACTAAAATTTAAATTTCAAATAACAAAGTATAACCCATAATACTTTTTTGTTCAATTTTTTTTAAGGTGAATGCCAAACTTTGTTCAGAAAAATAGAATGGGGGGCTAAAAGGCACATACTTGATATAAGGGCATGTGTTAAATGAAGAGTAACACCCCTTTGACAATGTCAAGGCCTGTATAAAGGAAGAAGAAAATCTAAAGTAAGGACTATGCAGCAAGAACAAACAATATTACCTAATAGGGTGTTTGAGAGCAATTAAAAAAAAGCTATTTCTACCTAAAAAATCATGTTGTGTTCGTTTTTTACTTTAAATTTAAAATTATGAAAATGTGATGTTATCTGTTTGGTAAAAATATCAAAAATTTTAAAATTTATATTGATGTGTTTGGGGCACAGGGCGGGGCTGGGCGGGGGGGGGGGGAGTGCGGGGGCGGGAGGGGGAGCCACCGGGGCGGGGGAGGGCGCAGGGCGGGTGGGGGGCTCTGGCAGGGGAGGGGGGGAGGGTGCAGGGCCGGCGGGGGGAGGGGGGAGCCGTGCAAGGCGGGGGTGGGGGGGTGGGAGGGCCTAGAGGTGGGCCGGGGGCGGGGGAGGAGGGGGGAGGGTGCAGGGGGTGGGGGGTTCCGACGAGGGGGAGGGGGTGCCATCGGCACAGGGGGGTGCGCGGGAGGGGGAGCCATCGCGGCGGGGGGGGGGAGTCTGGGAGAGGAAGAAGAGTCGTGTGTGTGTGTGTCATTTTTAAAAAAAAAAATGGTTGGTACTAGTTTTTATTTTGAGAGAGATTTACATAGGATATAATTTTTACTTTAAAAAAATTTACTTACCAAACGTGTTAAGATGTCTGTCCTTCTTCTTTTTTAAATTTAAGAGAAAAAACTGTTTAGAAGGTGCAACCAAACACCCTATAAGCTAGTTGGGAGAATAATCTCTAATATTTACAAAGATGAACAATCCTAAGAAAAAGTATGGTGAAGTAAAGATTGAGGCTGAAGACTTGGGCAATGGGGGCAGCAATCATCATCGTCATCTTGTTCATCCTAATCATACTCCTCTGGTGGATAATCTCCAACCCAATCCTTGTATACTACAAGAAAAGCTTCATTGTCCGAAGGATTTTGATTTTAAGATTTTTGAGTGATAAATAGGAAAGTATTAACATTTAGGGTAGCAATGGGGATGCCAACTAAACTCCTTAACATTTGACGCCATGACTTTTGCAAAAGGGTTGATGAAATCGACTCTACAATCAAACAACCAATAGTAGCAAAAGGAGGGCTTGGAGAGTATGCCCAGAGGATGGGCAAGTAGATTTTAACACCACCTTTGTGACTCGAACGGGAGATACTTTTGACAATCCGAATATGTTGAGGAAGAGTTAACTATTGGAGATGGGGAACACGAAGGACCCAAAGCGTGGTCCTGCTTGCTAACCCCAACTTTAGAGAATGAGGAGGAGGATCCTTCTATAGTCGGCATGTTGGAGACTCCTAGAGCCCCCCCGCCTGAGCCATAATAGTAGTAGGAGGGGGTAGAACTAGGACACGATGTAATAGGTAGTACTAGAGAAAGGGACTCATGAATAGTAACCCGAAAAGATGGGGAGGCCAGAAATTAATGTGGGCCTCCAACAACGAATCTATAAGAGTTACCATATCGGCCTTAGGAGGAAAATTTGTAGCCTAAGAAACATAAGCAAGGAGAGGCTCCGTGGCTTGCAAGGTAGATAGGCTAGCAACAGGCAAGTGCAAATGATCTGATGTGCCAACATCTAAGATATGAGCAAAAATGTCATTAGTGGTCGGCTTGTAGGAGACATTGACAATAACCACAAAAGGTATAGTAGTACCATCTTCTTGGGAAGAAGGGGAATCAAACTTGTTCTTCTCAACAACTTCACTATTATTAAGGGAAATTATATATATAGCCCTAAAATATTCCATATTCAGCGACATACCCTCAAAATCTGACTATTAGATTGTGTATCCCTTAAATAAAAAAAAATTATCATACATGTCCCTACCGTTTCAATTCATTCCATCCATTTAACTCAACGATAGTTGAGTTAAAAGAGGAAAATGACTAACTTACCCTCTTAACTCTTTTAAAAATTATTTTTTAACAACTTTCCCTCACCTCTATCTCTCTATTGTCTCTCTCTTTCTATAGAGGTGAGCCATGGTGGAAAAATCCCCTATCAGCGCTTTGGGAGGTGAAACCTATTGTCACCGTGTAGGTCCTGGAGGGCGTACTCCTAGCTCCACTGTCTCCTTGGGGGCCTCCACGCGGCCACACAGTCACTGATCTCTAAGCGGTGCCTCAGGTGGAGCTTCAACGTGTCGGAGGCTAGGGAGTCGCTCGCCAGGGCCAGGAGCTCCAAGACATCTTACGGGTGTGTTCTAGATGGTACTTGTGTTGGGGTCCCACCATTGGAGTGGCCTCTCCCCCAGCTCCTCAACAGTCAGGAAAGGTGGCCTACGGGCATGTTCTAGTCATATGCCCATCGAGATCTAATTGCCAGAATGACATCTCCCACAGCTCCTCTGTTGTAGAAGCATCATCTGATTATCTCCAATGGTGCTTATAAAGCATCATATGATGCTCCTACAACAACTGCGATAGGTCGTCGTGCTCTTTGATCGGTCTGTGAATGGGTTTGGGGGTTGTTAGAGCTAGGTAGGGTGACTTGGAAAGAGATATGTCGTCGACAGGGGCATCTCTCTCTCTCTCTCTTCTTTCTCAGGGATATTTTTATCTTTTTACCATTATTTTGACAGTTCTGTTCATCTCAAGATGGAATATTCTTTAGATTCTAATGGCAAACTAACCACAGAGATACATAACTGATGTTTTCCTTCAATTTGAGGGGTATATAATCTAATCGTCAAATTTTGGGGGTATATTGTTGAATATGAAAGATTTTAGGGTTTGCACATCTACATGCCAAGGGCTATAGTAATTAACAATCTAAAGTAGCATGAAGATTTGTCGATAGAGCATCATTGATCAAAGGGATAGAATCATTGAGATCATTTCTTCATACAGGAATCTTCAGCATGGCTAAAGCGAGAGCAAAAGTGACAAAAGGAAGGAAGATCTAGGTATGCAATTTCTTGCCAATCCCCACCATTTGGGATGCCAATCCAGATCCTACTCAAATGTGGCCTTGAAACATCTACTTTAATAAACACCCTAGCCATCGTCGTGTTGGCAAAGCTCTTTGTTGTTGTAATAACCCTTAGCACTCTTCCCACTAGGTGTGTTCAATGATTCGATTCGGTCCAGGTTGACCAATTTTTTAATCAGTCCAGGTTGACCAATTTTTGGCCAACCCAAACCGAACCGAATATAGATGTCAACCTGAACCATACTAAACCGGAGTTATTCTGGTTTGGCTCCGTTCAAACTAAAGTTTCACATTTAATTAAATATAATTAAATTTATTAATATTCATACAATAAAAATAAGAATAAAATCCAAAAGTATGTATATTTATATGCAAATTTGGTCATATAATTACAATTTTAATACTTATAATATATGAATTATATATAAATTATTGTAATTATATTAAAATTCAATTTATTCGATTTACATGGTTCAGTTCGGCTTCACAAATTGTGAAACCGAATCGAATTTCGGTCCAAACCGAATAGAATTGGCCAATTCAGTTTGGTCCGGTTCAGTTCTTCGGTTTGAATCAAAATTTGAACACCTCTACTTCCCACATTCCCTGCAATGGATTGAAATGAGGGATTCTTAGAATAGGTGGATAGGTAAGTTTGGAAACTAGATCTATAGTGGGAGGATAGGAGAATTTGCCAATGGTGAGAATCTCATCGTCCACTCGAAGAATCAAAATATGTGCCCCTGAATGAAGAGAGAGTATCTTAGCAAGAGCTCTAGGTAATCCTCATTGTTCTTGAATCAAAAGAGCAAGTGTCTTGAATCTAAAGCACTGGTGATGAATTCCTCTCTGAAGTTGCACAGATTGGAAATGTGAGATTTAATCTCAAGAAACAGCGTCAGGTCATGGAGTATTCGTGCAACTAAGTCAAAATGGAACAATTGAGGGGCGAGACTAATATCTTCCTTAGAGAAGAAAATAGTTTGCTCTTCGTTATTTATTGAGGCACGTGCATGGGCAGGGACTTCCAGCAGAGGCAGAGCCGAGGATGCCAAGAGAACGTGAGTGAACAACTTCTCAATGACCGACGGAGACGATGTGGTGACAACTATCGAGGAAGAAGAGCCTCCAACCCCCCCCCCCCCCTGTCGTAGCAACAGCGAGTTCCTGTAGGGAGAAACCCTATGAGTGTGCCGCAGCCATAGTTGGAAAACTTTCAACAATACCACTCTTCAATTTTGTCACTGTTAACACTTATATAGCCTTATAATTTATCTGTATCATAATTTTACATAATACAACATGTGAATTAACGTGAACAATTGTAAACTCCTTATGCAATAAACATATATATAAGGAAATAAGTTTTAAAAACACCAAATAAATCTAAAACAACATAGAATGAAATAACATTAATATTAGTTATCGCATGACTAGGGCGAGCAACTCAAACTAACTCTAAAAAGATTTTCTAAAGATCTATAGAATTTTCTACACCTCCTATGTGAGCTCCCCAATATTAACCAATCACCCTGCTCCAAAACATAATATGAATATTTCTCTCTAAGCAACTACCATCAAACTTATTGGTTCACGAGTAAGAGGACATACCTCGCAGCGGAAATGAAATAATAATAAGATCCCACGGAAGTAGATAGACGGCTACCAGAGTAGCCTACACAGCATCACACCTTAGATCCGAGGTCTGGAGATGACGTACCTCCGTCGGTCGATACCCTTTAAAGAACATCCGATGTCCCACACTTGAGATAGTATCTCCTCACACAGAGAAGCCTACACACAAGACACACTTGCATGTACCTTCATGTACTACACACTAACACTCCTCACACACTTGCATGCACACATGCATGCAATGAAAACACTTGGGGTGCTGGGATGCCTTCTCCCTTCACCCCTCATGGGGTATTTATAGGGACAAAGGTGTGAGGGTGGGAGGAGGTGAGGCGGCGAAGGAGGTGGGGTGGTGAGGCGGCAGGGCGGTGAGGCGACAGGCGGCAGCCTCTGCAGCCTGAGCAGAGGCGGCACTCGCCAATGCACCCAGGTGCGTTGGCGAGTTGCCAGCCCACCAGCGCCCAAGGTGCTGGCGTGGCTGGCGCCCCCTCCACCCGCCCAAGGCGGTGGAGGCGGGCCCCATGCAGTGGCCCAATGGGCATTTTGCCTAACAAGCTCCCACTTGCCCATTGAGGGTTCATAGCCCACTTACCTACACAGGGTTGACGGCGCACCCAATGTTCTCTATGGCATTCGACATCAACAGTCATACCGAAAATAAGGCGTGCAACCTCTGTGAGATTTTTCGAGTCACCAACAAGCATTCCATTAAGTCGTCATCATACTAACGGAGCACTTAATCTCAATATGTACCTCAGGCTCTTAATATTCACATGATTCTGATACTCTGGATCTCTCAGAAGGCAGCATCGAATCCAAAAGCGTAACACTCATGACTCTATTACCACATAGGCAATTGAGCCTCCTGGGATATGAGTAATTAAGCATGGTGAAATAACAAGATACCTTCCCTATGCTGCTTATGCCCATTCAATTTGTCTTAACCGCTTTCCTAGACATGTTCCGCTTGATGGTATCAACTATCTCCATAGGTAACATGTTAAAGTAGCGACATCAAGCTTCCTTGTCATGGCACAGCGCTGCAGGTCACTAGGGGTACATCAGGAATCACTGACAAATGTGATTCATGAGCTCACCCAATGATGAAGAGAGAACCATTCATCATTCTCATATGCAATTGTATATTACACATGTGGTATGATTCACATGCTACGATGTTCCTCCATTCATATGGGCATGTCAAATAACATCGCACGGATACAAGTCCAATTGTAACAAATGCAATCGACCAGAGTCCTGCAAACCAGTCACTCCCATTTAGCGCCTTTTTGCGACTCACATATCCGGATATAACAGGCTTCAGAAAATTATATCAATAATCTACTTGGTCAATTTGAACTAATTCAGATTTCATTTCGGCCACTGCCAAGGCGGCATACTAACAAAACTCGGGATATTGTGTTCGACCTCTAGCCATCTAGAGATCCACAACATCAAGTGCCTCATCTTTGCTGGCTATCAATAAGCGCCAAAGGCAGATCACCCGTGTGAGAGGGCCGATCCTCGCTGGTGACACTCTAACAATGTATAAAGCAATCATTTGTTCACATAAATATTTTATGATGAACAAAACTTTAATGATGTCAAAGTATTGTAAATTACTATAATTTACAAAGACCCATAGATCCACAATGGGTCACAAAACTCTCTCTGGCTAAAGGTTTCGTTAGTGGATCTGCTATCATTCTAACAGAACTAATCTGACGAAGCACACTAACCCTTTTGCCACTAAATCCCTAATGTAGTGGTAACGAATATCAATATGCTTCGTTCTGCCATGAAATTTGAGATCTTTGGTGAAGGCCAATGCCGAGGTACTGTCAACATATAATAGTACACCCTCATTCTGATGAGGTGTAATCGCCAAACGCTGCGACAAACTTTGCAACCAAATTGCCTCTTGGCTAGCGGCAGAACAAGTAACATATTCAGCCTCCATTGTGGATAGGGCAATGCAAGACTGCTTCTTGCTACTCCATGAAATAGCTCCACCAGCCAATAGGAACACAAAACCTGAAGTGGACTTTCGCTCATCTCGGTCACCAGCCCAATCCGCATCACTATTGCCGATGATTTTCAGGTCGCCACCCTTGTAACGTAGTGCATAATCGGACGTCCCTCGCAAATACCATAAAATCCTTTTAACGGCTTTCCAATGCGCGAGACTAGGGTTACTTTGGTAACGACTTACCAAACCCACTGCGAAGCTAATGTCTGGCCGAGTACACAACATAGCATACATTAGACTTCCAATCGCAGCGGCATATGGCACTCTAGACATACTTTCTATTTCTTCTTTACTCATGGGGCATTGACAAGTACTTAGGACACATCCTTTATCAAGTGGAGTATCAATGGGTTTAGAATTGTGCATTCGGAAACGCTTCAGGATCTTATTAATGTATGTCTCCTGAGACAAACTCAGTGACCTTTCCGAGCGATTCCGCACAATCTTCACTCCGAGCACATAGCTCGCTTCACCCATATCTTTCATCTCAAAGACGGAAGATAACCACCTCTTAGTGGTAGCGATCAACTCCATATCATTTCCAGCCATTAAAATATCATCAACATATAATGATAAAATGAGAAGACTATCTCCCACTCGCTTAACATACACACAGTGGTCCTCTTCAATCATCTCAAAACCATATGAGATAATAGCCTTATGAAATTTCATATACCACTGTCTAGATGATTGTTTCAATCCATAGATTGAACGCTTAAGGCGGCAAACTTTTTGCTCCTCGCCTTTAGTCTCAAAACCCTCTGGTTGAGCCATATATATTTCCTCGTCTAGTTCTCCATTGAGAAATGCAGTCTTCACATCTATTTGGAACAATTCCAAGTCAAGATGCGCGACAATGGCTAGAATGAGGCGAACAGATGAGAATCTCACCACAGGTGAAAAGGTCTCATCATAATCTATACTCTCTTTTTGGGTATAACCTTTCGCCACAAGTCTTGCTTTATACTTGTCAATAGTCCCATCAGCCTTGCGTTTAAGCTTGAGAACCCACTTATTTCCAATCTCCTTATGCTCAGGTGGAAGATACACTAACTCCCAGACTTCATTCTGTGCCATTGAAAGAATCTCCTCCTGCATGGCAATTTCTCATTCTTTACTAGATAATGACGCAAGAGCTTCTTGAACAAATTAAGGCTCTTCATCATCTGTGGGTTCACAAAGAAATACATCACTATCAATTTCAAAAAATCGACGAGGAACATTCCCATGCTTGCTACGACGTAAAGGATCTTGACTTTCTATTGGTGCACTCCCACTGGACGCACTCCCACTAGACTGAATATCTCTATCATTTTCGGCAGACATTGGTATGGGAACACATTCCCTCCCTTTGCCGGAAGATGGTAGGATGTTCAATTGTTCATCTATTTCAAAAAGATCAAGATTCTTCTCATTGTCGCCAAGACTAGGAAATTCATTCTCTAAGAAGACAATATCTCGAACCTCACGCTCTATCATTCCTCCATTTAGATGATGTTCATACAAGACATAACCTATTGAGCTCTCAGGATATCTAATAAAGATAGACTTTTGAGCTCTAGGGCCAAGTTTCCCAAACTTACTCGTCATGTGATGAACATATCCAGCTAATCCCCATGGACATAAACAATTTAAGTCCAGTTTGTGACCATGCCACAATTCATATGGGGTAGAAGGAACTGATTGAGATGGCACTCGGTTAAGAATGTTGGCAGCAGTTAACATAGCATCTCCCCAAAAGGAGATTGGCAAATTTGCCTGCGCCATCATTGACCTAACCATGTCTAGCATTGTTCTATTCCTTCATTCTGCAACACCATTTTGTTGCGGTGTATATGGAATAGTAAGTTGCCGATGTATACCTTTTTGTTCACATAATGCTCAGAACTGATCCGACAAATATTCGCATCCACGGTTTGTCCGAAGAGCTTTGACACTCCTCTCTTTTTGATTTTCAACTCTAGCTAAGAAATGCTTGAAACAATCCAGCACTTCATAGCGATGAGCAATCAAATAGACATATCCATACCACGAATAATCATCAATAAATGTGAGAAAATAGTAATATCCATGTTGAGCTCTAACACTCATGGGTCCACAGACATCAGAATGGATCAATTCCAATGGTTTGGAGGTTCTAACAGGTTTTCCAAAAGGCTTATGACATGCTTTTCCTGCCAAGCAAGGCTCACATATGGGCAAGTTGACCTTAGCGAGCGACCCTGAAAGACCTTTTCTAGCTAATCTAACCATTCTATCTTGTCCAATATGGCCTAAACGAGCATGCCATGTCACAGAATCTAAATCTTTTGGAGCTAACACAGGCATAACCATAGAAGAAGAATTAGAAAAGTTGTCAACCAAATCTAAGATATAAAAACCATCACGTAGCAATGCATGTCCATAAAGGACATTATCCAAGACAATGGTTACAAGATTGCCAGAAAAGGACAAGCAAAAGCCCATTGCTGATAAAGTTGAAACTGACAAAAGATTATACTGGATTCTAGGCGCATAGAGTACATCACTCAAAGTAATGTACGTCCGTTCACAAAATAGAGTTGGTATGAACCGACTCCACAGACTTCTTCACTGGCACCATTGCCAATGAAGACTTTTTGCATGCCTTCTGGAATCCGATGATAATCCACGAAACCCGCTTGATCCATCGTTGTATGTTTTGTTGCTCCTGAATCCACGATCCACACAGGATTAGGATGAGCAGTCAAAACATGTGTACAAATAAATGTATATGGAGAGCTGGGGAAGTGAGTCACCATTTTTGGCTCAGGACATTCATGAGCGAAATGGCCTCGCTTTTTACAGTTAAAATATTTCAAATGACTTTTGTCTTTCTAGCCGCCACATTGGCACTTGAAAGTTTTATCCTTATCAGTTGCGCAGTTCTTAAACTCTCCAATAAGATCGTCGGCCATTGCGCTTAACAAAGTAAAGTGCCCACTACGATCTTTCTTGAACCAAGCTACATAAGCTTCTTGGTCTGTTTTGCTACTGCCCTCAATGGGCGGTGACAAGGACATCGTAAGATGATCAATTATATCTTGTTCATCCAGAAAATATTACATTTTATGATGCCATATATCATAGTTTGTGCCATTTAACTTTTTACCCTTAATAAGATTAGCAATAACGTTTTTGGCAGCCATAGATTACCACTACATATCAAAACAGGAAAAAGATTTTTTTTTTTTGACATCAGTTTACACATTATTCCTATTTGCTTCTAGAAATCCAATCTAATTACATTGATCATTTCTTATATAGTAAAATCGAAAGTAAAGCTAGGCAATTACAATCATCTCCTACTTATATAAGATAAGTCATTATAATTAAAATGATTTCGAGCAAATATCTCATATGCAAAACTAATTTACATAGCATTAAAGAAAATATGTACAAAACATACTAACTTTAAACATACTTGATTATGTAAAACTAATTTGCATAACATTAAAGAAAATATGTACAAAACATACTAACTTTAAACATACTTGATTATGCAAAACTAATTTGCATAACATTAAAGAAAATATGTACAAAACATACTAACTTTAAACATATTTAATTATACATAAAACATATATATATATATATATATATATAAAGGTTACATGTACTATTTCCGATGCAAGCGTGAATATACTCACGCGCAAAGACGAAAAATAAAATTGCGCTTCAAAAACTAGCGCAGTATATGATCATAATCTCTATCTTTCTATAAAAGCTGTATATAACCCTCTGCAACCACCAAATCTCCCTCGGTAGTCCTAAGGTGATAGTGAGAGGTGGTACAGGGAGGGGAACAATTGGCACATGCAGCTCCCAGACTACCGGCCATGGTTCCCAAGGGTATGTTCAGAAACAGGTGGGGACCAAGGATTTGACATAGTCAGAGGAGACGGTGTATAGACACTCAGACTATCCGATGTATCTACTCCAGGAAGTGATGGGACTACCTGGAACTCAGAGTCAGCTATGCCGCTGGCCACTACCTGCACATCTGGACTCGGTACACTCGTCCCGCTGGTTGCAGCGTCGACCAGGTCCAACGCCTGTCTATAATCTACTGCCAGCACACTATAGTTGACATCGACCAACGTCAGATCTACATCCGAGAACCAATCCTCGAATATTGATCCGCCAACTCAAGGTCCGACTGTGCCGGGGAACCTGCCATCTTGCAGCTCACAAGAGAAAGAGAAAATCAGAACCAACCAATGGCTCTGATACCAATGTTGGTTTACGAGTAAGAGGACATACCTCACAACAGAAACGAAATAATAATAAGATCCCATAGAAGTAGATAGACGGCTACTAGAGTTGCCTACACAGCTTCACACCTTAGATCCGAGGTCTGGCGATGACGTACCTCCGTCGGTCGATACCTTTTAAAGAACACCCGATGTCTCACACTTGAGACAATATCTCCTCACACAGAGAAGTCTACACATAAGACATACTTGCATGTATCTTCATGTACTACACACTAACACTCCTCACACACTTACATACACACATGCATGCAATGAAAACACTTGGGGTGCTTGGATGCCTTCTCCCTTCACCCCTCATGGGGTATTTATAGGGACGAAGGTGTGAGGGTGGGAGGAGGTGAGGCGGCGAAGGAGGTGGGGCGGTGAGGCGGCAGGGCGGTGGGGCGGCAGCCTCTGCCGCCTGAGCAGAGGCGGCACTCGCCAACGCACTCAGGTGCGTTGGCGAGTTGCCAGCCCGCCAGCGCCCAAGGCGCTGGCGTGGCTGGCGCCCCCTCCACCCGCCCAAGGCGGTGGAGGCGGGCCCCATGCAGGGGCCCAATGGGCATTTTGCCTAACAAAACTAATTAAATCTAACCCCCCCCCCCCTGTCGCAGAAGAGCGAGTTCCTGTAGGGAGAAACCCTATGAGTGTGCCGCATCCATAGTTGGAAAACTTTCAACAATACCACTCTTCAATTTTGCCACTGTTAACACTTATATAGCCTTATAATTTATCTGTATCATAATTTTACATAATACAATATGTGAATTAACGTGAACAATTGTAAACTCCTTATGCAATAAACATATATATAAGGAAATAAGTTTTAAAAACACCAAATAAATCTAAAACAACATAGAACGAAATAACATTAATATTAGTTATCGCATGACTAGGGCGAGCAACTCAAACTAACTGTAAAAAGATTTTCTAAAGATCTATAGCATTTTCTACACCTCCTATGTGAGCTCCCCAATATTAAGCAATCACCCTGCTCCAAAACATAATAGGAATATTTCTCTCTAAGCAACTACCATCAAACTAATTAAATCTAACTAAAGAAAGTTAAACAGAAACCTTGCACCAAGTCGCCCTCCTTGCTTCCGTCCGTCCTGCTTCTCTTCATTACTTCAACTCCCTCTCCTGTTTCCTAGATGAGAATGGGAAGATTTGGCCCCTTTAAATAAGCTATTAACAGCCACTTTCTTAAAAAAACCCTTCGCACCTTTAACAACCACATGTGGCCACGCACGTCTCCCACTCCTCGGCCAGCCGCCATGTTTGGGGGACATGGAGGGAATTACTTAATCCCTTCGATTCGAAAGTGGTTTTTCTTATTTAATATTTTTCACTCACTACATGACATATTTACAGAAAGTCATAAACATAAAAGACGTAGATAATTGAAATAACTTTCTAATGAGACTAATATCACCTAATTTGGACTTCATTTTCTACACAAAGATACATTAGATTTAAGAGTATTGTTTATGTGATTTAATTACTTAAGGACTATATGGGCTTACACTAACTAAATGGGCCAACTGATTAGACTCATTCATTAAATACTGAAAAGAATTTGGATCTTTCAAATTTGAGATGTTAGAAATGAAAGAGATATGTGCCCTACTAACCAATCACATGAGATATGAAAGGATCATTTATTATTTTCTCATTCCAATTATAAATAAACAATATTGACATTTCTTCACTACATCTTATTATTTTATTTGTGTTTAGCATTTGATGTGATGAACTCTTTGAACACATGCAGTGATAACTAAATCATAACGAGATTATGATGATAAGATTAGTCATCCAACAGTGAGTGTTCTAAATATTTCTAATCATAGGATTTTCAAGACGAAATTTTGAAGATCCATATAGACTAGTAATCATGATATCTACTCATATGATGAGGATGACTGATCTCATAGTCATTACATGTGCAGGTGCTCATTATATGAGTGGGTTCACTAAACTGACCCGACCTAAAATCCATGATGGTTATCATACTAGCTATTAGTCAGGATATTCTACACTCACAGTTGAACAATTGGATCCTACACCTGAGCCATCAATGATGTCTTGGTTGAGGACTATTAGGTGTTTGATTGATGACTTAAGAACTGTAAATATGTGGTTCTATATAGTTAATTTTCGGACTCAATGAAAATCTTATAAGATAATTGCGTAGACAACACTGGATTATTCACTCTTAATATGAAGTTAGAGAGAGAATATCTATAGATTTGTACTCAAAACTATCTTGCCAAGATATGAGAGTTCAACATGAAAATGAGTTTTCTAGTGAGACAAATTTAGAATATAGGGTTCCATAAAATCAGGATACATTAGGGTTCGATAGTGCGAACATATACCTAATTACACTAGGAACATTGAATAAATGAGAGTCCATAGGTATGTGAAATTTGTGGAAAAAAGGTCTCAGATTCGGTTCCTCATTCCCAATGGGATCATGAGATTGCCTAGTATTTTTCATAATAAAAAAGTCTATTAATTCTATTATTAGGTAATGGGCTATGTTAGTTAAGTTAAGAAGATATTCTTAACTTAATGAGATGAAAATCATATAGACATTTGAGTTTAGAGGGCCCACACAATAAATTTTGGATAGATTGGATTGCATGACAATTATAGATAATTATTTTATTTTTATGAAAGTTATCAGAGTCTTGCCCATAGTCTAGGCCTAGCTCCAAGTTTAGGCCAGTCACCACCTTCCTCTTTGGTCCATCTTGGCGCACCCTCCCTTTTACTCTCTTTCACCTTCCCTCATGATGGATGGTGGAGTAGATCGATCAGGGCAACGCTTGGAGATCACTGAGCGGAACTGGTTTGCGACTAGGACTCATGTGGATACATTTAGAGGCCAGATCGATGTTTGAATGGCTCATGACCCCGTCTTTCATTTCCAGTCATACGAGATTTGCAACCTCCTAAAGTGATGACAAGTTCTCCTTACCATTTTTGTGTCTGATTTCAATGTTGGCAATGATGCCATCCATCTCGCTTCCGATATGTCATAGTCAATGCCTTACAAGAAGAAGGGTGCAGCAACTCTTTGGATGTACACCAAGCTTTTTCTTCCACTCTCACTTCTATCTACCATAAAAGTGAGACAAAGCCTAGATGGAAACCAAATAATTTTAGGCTTTAGAATGCAGTACAAAGTAGAAGATCAATACTTGAATCAATACACCTAGCTAGAAAACTTATCTGGCCATCTTTCCTCATCATTCACCTTCCACCTGGATGCTTTGGAACATGAAGTTAACTGGCCGTTCTTTCATAGCTAAAGCACTGGATCCTCCCTGCTTCCCATGCTCA
The DNA here is from genome assembly GCA_014218235.1 of Colocasia esculenta. NCBI lineage: Eukaryota > Viridiplantae > Streptophyta > Magnoliopsida > Alismatales > Araceae > Colocasia > Colocasia esculenta. The sequence continues at coordinate 35,002,782 of CM024762.1, forward strand.
AGCAAGAAGGCTTGGACAAGGATGATAATGACCAAACTCCAGAGTAGGTACATGGTGAAACATGAATACTCATGAAGTTGCTATCAGGGCTTGCTGCAAGACCCGTGATCATGATCATGCATCAGCCGTTCAATAAGTATTGAGGTGGATGTCCAACCCCTCATGACATGGTATAGGGTGATATTCATGACGGCTAGTGGCCAATGGCCATTGGTAATGGGAGACATGCAGTAATAAATGGCAAACGGTGGCCAGTGGTGGCAGCAATTAGTATTTCTAAGCCAAAGTCAATATTTTTCCACCAAAACTAAGTATTTTTATGCAAAACCAATATTCTTAGCCAAACATTAGTATCTCACAGTGTGCAATATATATAGTAGTAACCGACGATTGGTGGTGAGTGGTGGCAACCAATGATAACTAGTATTTCTAAAATAAAGTCAATATTTTTCCACCAAAAGTCAGTATTTAGCCAAAATATATATTCTTAGACAACCATTAGTATTTCTCAACCAAAAAATTAATATTTTTAGTCAAAATTAGTATTTTCATTAGTAGTATCAATCAAAAGTCAATATTTCTCAGTCAATAGTTAGTATTTCTCATCCAAAATCAATATGTTCTTAGTCACCAATTCCTTGGACCTTCTTCTTTTCCATGTCACCCCCATACGGACATCAAATTATCCAATAAAATTGCTTCTAATAATTGTTTGGGCAGATTAAGTATAGGTCTCTGTCAGAGCGGAGGGACTTATTTTTTGGTCTCTATCAGGAAAAGGTGTCCCAAATAGTCCATTCTCCTTTTTGTGGACTTTAACGATCATCCCTTGAAAGATAGCTTTTGTTTTCTTTTTCTTTTTTTTTCCATTTTACGCTTCCGTCAATGTATCGTTATTTCTTGCCGTCATATATGTATGACCACTGTGTTCATACTTTAATTGATTTTCTCATCAACTTTAACCAATTTTCTCGTCTACTTTAACCAATTTCTTTATTTACTTTAACTGGATTCTACATCTACTTTAACTTATCAATTATGTCCTTATTCTCTATTCTTGCACTTTAACAAGATTTTTCTTCTACTTTAACTCACAGTATTAATTTAACACATCCATACATGTACTTTAACAAAGAGGTTGACCTTCTCTTCAACCACTTATGCATCTTACAGTAGACAAAATATTAGTTAAAGTAGAAAAGAAAACCAATTAAAGTAGAAGAGCAATATTTAAAGAAAAGAAAAGTGTCCTGGTCTGTTAACGTAATAGTTGTAGTGTTCTAAAGCAGTAGTTATTGTCTGTTAAAGTCGTAGTTGTTGTCTATTAAAATAGTAGTTGTAGTGCGTTAAAGCAGGCGAAGAAACTAGTTAAAGTAAAAGAAGAAACATGTTAAAAAAGAAGAAGAAACCAATTAAGTATGTGAAATTTAAAGTAACTATTGATTTGATTTAAAATGTAACTTCAAATACGTTAAAATAGAGTTAAATTTTTTTAAAGTAATAGTTGCTCAATGTTAGAAGATAGAAAACGTTAGTCAGATATTGTCAGTACAAATCCCAATAAAATAGGGATTATAAATGAACATCTCTAAAAATAATTAAATTTTTTGTGCAGGTATTTCTGACAAAAACTTACAGTTAAAATTCTCTCTCTAACAAGATCCTATGATTAATTTGCCCTAAGTATTTGTCATATAGTCGCCCTAACTCGGCGGCGGTTAAAATATGTGACCAAATTTTAGTGGATGTTAGTAAAGAGCTAGGGGTAGGCCTAAAATGAGATGGTGTGATGTTAGTAGAAGGATTTGGACTTCTTGAATTTAAACAAGACTGAAATCTTTGACGGAAAAGGATTCATGTAGTCGACCCCAAATAATGGGATAAGGCTCTGATGATGATGATGATGATGATGATGAACAAGGTCCTACGATTAATTTGCCCTAAGTATTTGTCATATGGTTCCAAATTCGTACAAATTAATAATACCCAATTAAGGTTGTTGCTACTTTCGGGAGTAACTAGCTAGATATCTCCAAAGCTTTAAGTCCCATGCAATTGGTAAAATTTTCTTTCAACAACTACATTAGGCGGCTGAGATGTATCTCTTTAATCAGTAGAAATTGAAAGAGTTCTATGCCCCTTTTTTTACAGGTAAAATAAGCTTTATTAAGAGATGAAAACAAAGATGGAGGGCCGAAATCTCATATAGTGACGGATGGACGTTGACTTGATAAGACTTGAGTACATAGCTAGCCCAAAAAAAAGAAGAGTAATACTATACTCCCGGCTAGAACTAGCATGACTCATTTGGACCTCCCCTCTCTCCCATTGGTCCATGTGGAGGGGGTTTCAAAGTGCATTTAATGTATTTTGTTTTTATTTTTTCTAACCCTGAAATAATTAACATAAATATTTATTTAGTACACACAAATATTTATTTAGTACACACAAATAGCACAATAATACATACAAATAGTATAAAGAATACACATACATAGTTTTATCTGTGTATATTTTTATATTGTTTGTATGTACTAAATAAATATTTATGTGCACTAAATAAGTATTTATGTGATTATTTTAAGATTTAAAAATAAAAGTACATTAAATGCACCTTGGACCCCCCCCCCCTCCACATGGACCAATGGGAGATTACTCAAAAAAAAAAGAGGATAAGTTAGGGGATTATACGGCAACACAAGGATATTTCCTAACCCGCGGAGAATAAAATCTCTAAAGATTACAACGCTCAGAAAAGGTACGCTGAAGAAGGGATCGAAGGCGAAGTCTCGTATGACCAGGGCGGCAATCTGCTTCAGCATCTTCTTCATCGTACTCTTCCAACGAATATTCACCAAGAAAATTACCAAGCATGATATATAATATATATTTTTCAGATTTGGAAATATCTGAATAGAGAAATCGCTCAGATGACCACGAACAGAGCAGCCAAATACTATCTAGTTCTGTCATTGGAAACTCCAGTTTGGGTCAGGATATCCTGCTAGCTGCGATAGTGGGCTTCGAGGATTAATTATGTCCATTAGTTAAGCATCAATTTAGATTGGTTTAATATAGGTTAAGCTTGACCAAAATGTCTGGGCCATCTAATCCGGCCCTCTCTATCAAGGTACTCTCCTACCTTATTTCTCCTCGATCTACGAGAGATGAAAATGGAAAGCGATGCCGGATTTTCGAATTCTTGCGACCATATGATGGGATCGGAACAAATATTATGCACGTAGAGAAATGTTCGAGTTCGAATCGAACATAAATTCATCTTATGCTTATTATATATGTATCTCCAAGTTCCCCTATAACATATAGTACTCGACCCTCCCCATAACAACATAGGGATGCCACCAGAAATTAACTCAGGCGCGATTGCTT